>MU279406.1:25905-91043 GCA_022385695.1 Xylaria arbuscula
AAAACCACACACAAAAACACCACCACTAACTGCGCATTTAACCAATGCAAAACCCCCCCCCCCCCCCCCCCCCGACAATAAGCCCGATCAGCTAGCTTGCCTGCCATGAATTCTTTATCATCCCCAGTGTCAAATATCTAGATTGCCATGCTTCTCAATCAGGTAAGCGAATTTCTGATCGGAAGGATTCCCAAACCCAGCTAGTTGACTGAGATTCTTCTCGTGAAGAGCAGACTGTGGTATATCCCAGTGCCCGAACCATACGTCATAGATATAAGAGTGCTAGGATCGTATCGCTGGTATCTCAGATTGATAGTTGATTAGCCATTGTGAATAAGTTATTGAATGAGGTAGTGCCGATAGCCAGAGAGACTATAAAACAAAGGGGAATTCTGCGGGTGATAGAAGTAATCCCCGATACTCATCAGAGGCCAGAATCAATCGGTTTTCGACCAAATTGTGGTAGTCATGCAACCGATAACCCGATAAACTTTTTACGGCCTTTGTGACACAATGGCAAGCATATTTATTCCTGTACGACTAGTGTAGGGAGAAAGCTTCCAATTGCGCTGAAACATACGCCCCGGCGTGTGAGATCTCCGTACAACAAGGCCGGTGTGGCCCAAGTTTGCAGAACCTAGGAAGAGACGTTTTTTCTGATACATGGAACAGAATTAAAATCGGTGTAGCGATGGGGCGTGAGGAATGTGTATGTTTCTTGCCGGGTTGCAGAAACTAACGAGGGGCAAGATTAAAGGCAGGGCAAAGACAAACTCAGGGGTTGCGATATCACAGAGGGGTACATAAGAGACTTAGAGATAGTCTCAATTGACCACAATCTACTAGGCCTTGATCGCTAGGTGCGTAGACCTCGAACGTAACATCCAGAGACCTTGGGTGGCATCCTAACAAGGTCGAGTATATTTCGCGCATGAACATCAACCATTTAACGCTAAAATGGACCGCGCCCTTCGGTCGTCTACTTCCCATCTTACCAATCCACATGGAATGTATGCCAAAAACTCAAGGATGGTAAATTCAAGGTTATAGGCACGCGTGTTAATGCTAAATTGATTTGATCTGGTGTCGCCAAAAAAAAAGATAGTTATTTTATTCTATTATACTGTGTTTATTCTGGTATATTGTTCACTCCTTTCCCCTTTCGCTAACCAAGCTATCGCCATCAAGGTTGATGATCAAGATGCTGTACACAGCAGACCAACCCGGTGTCTTCACCATCGGTATAACATTGTGCTTGCTTTCCGCCGGCACTTTAACCCTCTGTCGACTTCGTTACATCCCTCTGGTCTTAAAATACGTGTAAAACCTCCCTTATCAATCGTCCTCTCAGTCTTTGAAACACATCTTCCACTAGCCTCCCGAGTTTTTGTTGAGTTTTGAAACTGATCTGCCAGCAGGCCTCATTCAGATAAGAAATCTGTTAGGGCTGTGAATAGAGCCGGAGGCTATTGCTTATAAAATAACAGCTAGCAGAAATAAAGAGTAGCGCAGAGAAGTTAAAGACTGAGCTTGCGAACACTGTTGCGGTTGTGCTTCAACCGCAAGACGAGTAGTAGGGAGAGACGGAGCAGAGAAATCGAACGTCAAGGCCGGGTTGGTTGGTGGAACTGCAGCTATTATAAAGGGGCTGGAGCTGGAGCTGGAGCTGGTGCGGAGAACGCAAGGTATTGCAAGGGGATGCACAGGGTGTTATAGATAGATACTATTCGGAAGGCTTCTAGACCCTCTGCTCGATGCTTGTCGCTGTATTGTATCGTCGGGATCTCAAACCGCCACTCTCTGTCCATATGTCTGGAATAGGCCAGGGCTGAATAGCCTCACAATAGCCTCACCCGAGACATTACCAACAAGCGAATACGACTGCTTTAAACCCGTGTGTGGGATCTTCGTACAACATCATCACCATTACCATCAGCCTCCCTTCCGCATCTTCATTAGTTTTTTACTCCTTAACTAATATCTTCCTAGATTTATTGCGTCCTAGTTGTCAGATTTAGAGTTAGCATTATTGCAAATACATCGAATGGCGACGAGGGGTCGACAATACCCACTTGGGCTCTAGTAGGCTGTAGCAATCATTTAAAAACTCACGCGATGATCTTTGACAGAAGCAGCAACTTTTGTCTCCAAGATAACATTTATAATATTCAGGGGGTATTATGCAGTAATCCATAGGGCACCAGAATCAACTAAAATAAAGAGCATATGGATCATGACCCTAGACAAAACTTCAGATACACATGTGGCAGTTCGGACGAAAACATTGTATTAATTATCATCGTAGCTCACGACTTTGTCCTCTACTGACCATACACCAAGCTAGGTAGCTATCTATGAACCCCTGATAGCTGTTCCTGTAAGAAGCGGAACATTTTGGTCCCAAGTCCCAGGATCGAGAGACAGATCAAAGTCTGCATCCCTAGGAGCCTTGACATTGATTTCATAAAGGCTTTACCAGCGCCGAAGAATCGTGACTCGAGTCACGGAGCGGCTCCCTCTCCATTCAAAACAACACATCCTTTTCGGTAATCGTCGACTCAAGCTCGGGAGCAAGAAATAGACGGTAAATACGACGTCGTTCCCCCTTCATGTAGCAACACAATAATGACTAACTTTTCCGACGTCTGCGAACTACAGCTTTCCCTCCCACACGCAAAAATACAAGGTAATGTTGGTATCATATGGGCTCACCGCTTTTGGGCCCGGTTTTCGTGGTCAGGATATCGTATCTCATAATTAAAATAGGTGGTCGTATGCACCCGTCTCCCCACCGCTTCAGTCATTTCGACCCGTTTAAAGATCATCGTCCCAGAGATCCATCAACTCCTCAGGTAGAAGCGCACCAGGATGGCACTCGCCACAGTTCTCGCACACCATGGGATCGTCGTCATCGTCAAGCAAGTCGAACATGGTAGCTTCTTCCTCGGCATCCTCCCATGGCATACCGCTAACACGGTCAAATAACTCCCATCTACGTTCACCAGTTCCATCCATCTTGGTTGGCACCTTCTTCCAGATGGTGCGACAAGAATGGAATTGGGAATATGGGGGCTCGCCATCATCCGCAGGCGCCGGCGGAAAATCGATAAAGCTGTGTCTGTGATGATCGTCGTCAAATACCAGATGTTCGCTTGCACTATGCATAGCCCGAACCACCTTAGCCGCCGGGTCACATACACTATGAACGCATCGTAACATGCGAATACCATCTTTGACGGCAACCAAGGTCGGGGGATGTTCAATCAATAGACCCTCATCCTTCAGAAGGCCCGAGAGCTCGGTGCTCACCCGAAGTCCGCACTCATCGGTCGGGACACCGGTCAAGATGATTTCGTTTAGCATACAGCCCAGCTGATGCGAGGCCAGGTCATGTAGCTGCGGAGGAGGGTACTGAAGGAGATCCTCAATAAAATTGACAAAGTCGACGCGCAGTGTCTTGAGGCCAGGCAATAGTCTCGGCTGAGTGGATGACATCTTGGAATTGGGGTCGAAAGGGGGTAGTAAGGCGTCGAGGAAATCAATCAGCTGATACCAAGCATACGCACGAAAACCACGTCGAGCCAATGTCTTCTCCTTGGGACGACGCTGGACGGCCAGCTTAATCGAAGACTTGAGGTTGGGATGATAGGATGCTGGTAGTCGGTGCACGCGATCCTCGTCGTCGTAGAATCTAGCAATGAGCCGAAAAGTAGCATGTTGAATTTCCCGTCGATACGTAAAATCAAGCTCTGCAAAGTGTTTGAGGCTGGCAGGGCTCGTAAACAGAAACGTATTGTTCGACCATAGGAATTTCGTGCCCTCGTAACGATAGGCTTGACATGTGGCAAGAAAGTGGATAGCGATATTATTCTTTTTGCTCTTCTCGCGAGCGAGCATACGTTCAGGCCGGCTCTTACAGAGTGGATCGACGATCGGGTGGGGGCTGGTCAAAGCATAGGACAGCACTCTAAGTTGAATCTCAACGGGTAAATGGGGGAGAGTTTTCAGTTGGGTGGCGCTTGACCGAGTGACACGAGTACTCTTGGCAACCGGGCCCGGTTGGCTCGCCTGCCATGAGATGTTATGCTTACGGAGTAGGCGTTTAAGATTTAAGTTCTCGTCCTCTAGACGACGGTTTTTGGCGCGTAGGGGCTGGTTGTAGTAGAGCTCGGCCTGGTCAGCCTGGTCTCGGCATTCCCAAGCTGGCCACGAAGAATTCTGGATAGAAGGTCAGCGCATAGTTTCGTTGACGAATAAGAGCAAACGAGTAAACAGAATATTAGGGAAGTGGAATATCTTTACCATCTCGAACGTTCACCAGCACGGGATATTATGATAATTAATGAACAGGCCGTGTAGGCAAACCAGGAATAAAGAAAGCGAATAAAAGTGAGAAAGAGAGAGCTCTGCGCAGTAGTATCGCCTAAAAGAAGTAAGGCCGCTGGTAAGACTCAAAGCCAGAAATCACCACGCGTGTCTCCTGTAACCAGAGAGGTGACTGGTCAAGGTGAAATGGTGACACGTTCGATCAAAAGTCTGTGGCCACTAACGCCCTGGCTGAGCTCCAAGCTCCAAGCGGTTGTTCGCGATGGATCGGGTAGTCTATCATCATGTCAGGAAGCTGCAGGCAGCATGGCGTACAGGGAACTGATGCATAAGGGAGACATAAATGGTCAAAAGGATAATTGGTATAAATGATAGGTAATGGCTATGGTGATAGTGGCGGGCGAATAAAGGCGTATGTCTCAGGAAATGAAAAAGTACAGAAGACAAGCTAGCCTGGACGAGGGACATGGGATGACAAGGGGAAACGGAGAAGACGGAAAGGAGTAAAATAGACAAAATCGGATTTTGAGGTTGTTGAATGTACTGTGGAGTTGATTCTATATCGACTTGGAGGGCAGCACAAATGCGAATATCCAAGAGTTAAGACAGAATGGAGAAAGGAAGAAAAAAAGGTGAATGGAATGATTGGATATGCGAACGTCGTCGGTGGTGAAATGGGCCGAAGTGCTTGCTCGGGCACTGGATTAACTTACCGAGATGTACCGTCTGACAGACACGTAGACGTTGCGCATGTGGTGTCGTGTAAGCGTGTAGGTACCGTGGGATTAAGACGTCGAATATGTAAATGTCCAACTGGTCGATATATGTGCCGGTCTTGTGGGTTGACGCCTCCACAAACAGAGGGGCGCCAATAGTGGATTGATGACGGGGGGAAAGCCGAAAGATAGACACCAGCGCCGGATGGCGAAAGCTATTAGAGATGGGGGATTGACGGAGAGTAGTAGATGGGTAGATGATTGAACGGAATGATGGGCCAAGTGAATGGTTGGAGGGGCAAACACGATAGATGGAGATGGTCGGATCCTCGGAGGAGCTCCGGCAAGGCTGCCTGTTACTTAGACGCTGAACATCGATCTGTGCAGTTGACGGGTAGACAGACAAGGGAGCTATCGATCTCTACCGTGGATCCAGGGGTACCACTCTCTAGACTGCCCAACCTATCCAGTGACGGATTGATAACCTGGTTGGACAACCTCGTGCGACCTGGCCAAAGGTCGTTTGGCGTGGATCGTTTGTCCGGCTTGCTGGTTGGATGCGCTGATGATGGCGATTTGATGCTGGGGGTGTCATCTACCTTCTCTCTCTTATCCTTCTCTGGATGGGAGAAGTGATACGAGAAGTGATGTGACAGGGGAAGTGAGTGGGACAAGTGCACTTGACTAAAAGACAATGAGTGGATGAAGAGGAAGCCGTGCACGAATGGCCCCGTCTGTTCGGTGGTGGCAGCGATCGATGATGGTGACAGACAAGATTGAAGACGAAGCTTGATGAAGCTTGTCTGTCTACCTATGCGTCTGTCTGTGTTCTTGTCTGTGTTCTTGCCTTCATCTGTCCGTCGGTCGGTCACTCCAAGTCACAAAGTCACGGATTCGTTTACAGCAGTTGGATGGATGAAGTGGATGAATCGGGTACAGCCCGCTACCGCTTGGGTGCGCTCCCTATTTGCCTTAGTGTGAGGTGGGCAGAGGCAGGCAGGAAGCAGATCAGGAGATCAGCACAGGAAATGCATTGAAATAGCAAGCAAGTACCTCGTGGGAAACCTGGCGCGAACTTGGTGGAAGGATGAATGCATGCGCTGCTGCCGGTGCTTGCTGGTTGGTGCTAGTGCTGTGTGCTCCTGCTGTCGGCTCACTCTGGAAATCTCTCTCCCTCTCTCTGCAAATACCTCTTTCGGGAGCTACATGTACTGGGATGGGTGCGACTAAAGTATTTTGCCCACTAAAATAGAACACCAAATATACATGTGGTAGCTGAGCTGCAGTACTTTCTGTGGGAAGTTCGACCGTGGCTGGAAGGTTCTTTGCCTGATATAGATAGGTACCCCTGTAGGTCCCGACTTCCTTGCCGCACGTTTTGTCCCGATTATGGAACCCCCTGTCCAGAGCTGGGTGCCTTGGGTCAAGCTGTCTAGGCGTTCGTCGGGTAATTGTAGGGGGAATGTGTGGGGAACTTCCCCCGGACTGTTGTACTACCTAGAAGACCAGGTATCTACCTCTTCTCTCCATCTCGCTTCCTTTTCTACGGCTTGTCTTTGAAGCATCTTTGTGCTACATCTATATAGTCCTATATACATTTCAGTGTCAAGTGAGATAGTTATTGTGCCAAACAAATGACACAAATAAAGTTGAACTATAATGCTATCTGATTGAATGCTGTACGGGTTATCATTGGATAATAGTTAGCAACGTGAACTGAACCACAGACCATGTACCGGTATATTCGAAAACATATGTACCGAAGTGGCCAGTTCGATGCAAAAAAAAGAAGATTCCCGCCAATGTCTCAAATTGATACTGGCATTAGCAGGTGCATACTACATCGGTCTAAGAGCTCTAAATTGATAGGTTACACAACCTGTATCTTTTATGCCGATCCCGGCCGGCACTCGCATCTCTACCATCTGCCATATCCATGATGTGTTCTATTTCTCCTACAACGGAATGTTTCAAAGATGTAAAACGATAATGATCAGTACTACTATTCATAACTAAAAAAACCATTTTACCAAAACTAATCCATGAAACAACAATGTATTGATACGACCTTGCTGCACCAGAGTCACCACCGAAGAGAGCTGAGCTAGACGCGCCCGCCTCGTTTGACGTCATGACATGTCATCCACCACCATCATCAAAGATCCCAAGACAAAACATACATATGACGAGTAATCTATGATGAAATCGTCTACAGGTTCTCTCCTCTATGCAGTGAACATATGTACATCGATTATATCGATCTCATTTCTTTTCTTTCAATCGGACCAATGGCTTTGATCTATGCTGTTTCGCTTCCCACTGCTGAGATGGTCCTATGAAGTCACCTATTACGTTGTTGTCGTGTATGGGTTGTGTGAATGGATATCGTGGGGTATAAGAAGTGGTTGTCTCCCGTTGCCACTGGTTTAGATGGATTATATACTTCTTCATTATACCTGTACATCGAACTTCATTTGACGATACTCAACAAAAATAAGAAGAACAAGTTGAAATAATAACTACCGAACACCAACTTCAGTCCACTTACACATCAATCATGTCGAATACAACCTTTTCAAACACGGACACGGGTAACAAGACGGCCGACCCGTACACAGAAGCCAACAAGGAGACGGGAGTGACAACGCAAGACAAGATCGATGCCCTCAACAAGTTCGTCAGCTACACCAAGTTCGGCATGCTCACGACCCGCGACGAGGCTTCCGGCAAGCTGGTATCGCGATGCATGGCCGTCGCTGCTGAGGTACATGGATACCCTGTACCCCCAATCCTGCGATATCAAAAGGCTTCAAATACTCTCACATCGCTACCATGAGAACTAACACAGTAAAACCAGGAATCAAACGGCTTAGACTACCTCTTCTTCACCAACACAGAATCCCACAAAACAGACGAGCTCAAGTCGGACCCGCACGTAAACCTCGCCTTCCTAGACTCCTCCGGCCAATGGGCCAGCGTAGCAGGCAACGCATCCATCGAGACGGACAGAAGCGTCGTCAAGAAGTACTACAGTCCCACTCTCAAGGCATGGATGGGAGATCTCGGCGATGGGAAACACGATGGATCGGAAAACGACCCCCGGATTGGCGTTATTCGCGTCAGGACTGCCAGTGCTACTTATGCGGTCACCGATCGCACTATTCTAGGACGCGTGGCTGAGGTTGCTAAGGGCATGGTCACGGGGGAACAGGCTAATGTTAACAGGATTCGGGAGATCACTGAGAGCGAGGTTAAGTCGAGGAGGTCGGCTTAGGGAGGGAGGAGTTAGCAAGCACAAGTATTGTTAGGTCTGATTGGAAGCAAATAGTAAAATACTCAGTTTGTGCAGATCTTATTGTTTCCCGTATTGTTCAGTCCATTTCTTGTCCCATATCTCCTTGTCTACGGCGAACTCCCGAGCGTAATCCCTCTCCAGCTCGTGTGCGCGCGATCCGAGCAATACGAGACTATGTAGCGGCGCGCCAAGTAAGTCATCAGTATCACAAAGCTGCTGTAATGTCCCAGCGACGAATTTCTCCGTCCTACCCCCCACGCGCGCCGCCCCGATAGCCAGACTATCAGGCCCATACACCCCCTCCTTCTTATCCTCCTCAACCTCAAGCATCTGCTGCGCACACTGCCCGACCGTCATGTACCGCGGCGGCTCGAATATCCGGATGCCACGCGCCATGTTCTCGAGACTCTGCTCTTTCACTTTGATGTCGAGGAGCACGAGGGTGTGCAGCCCGATGGCGCGGTTCTCTTTGACTCGGTCGTAGAAGGATGCGGGGCGCCAGTTGTCTGTGAAGAACACCATTGACACCGTTTGCCCGAAATTGTATAGTTGTAGGCCGCACCCGCCTATGGCAGACAAGATCGATGCGTTGGGGATCGTTTGGATGGGAATGGATAGCTCGCGGGCGCGTAGGACTAGGTCGGTGTGTGTTGTGGCGCTGTGAGGCATGTCAGTCTCATTGCCGCTCTTGATACGGGTGGTATTATGCGCGCGTACCCGAATGGATCGCCGACGACGAGGAATGCGACGTCTTCGGTCTGCGCATCTCGGAGGATTTCGTCGCTGTCCGACTCGACCATCTCGCGGTCGGCGATTACGATGGACCGTCCATAGTAGGCTTCCTACTGTGGCATTAGCGTTAGCCGTAGGTATGCGAAAACAACACTTGGTACAAGTGCTAGGAAATGAATGCGATGTAATAGATTAATGTGATATCAACAAGAGTAAGGGCATCACTCACCAATACAGATTGGTCCACCAGTAGAATGCTTGTGTAGGCTTCCAGATAAACGCGAGACGCCTTCTTCACGACCTCGAGACCACGGACTGTGATGTCGGTCTCATCCGAGAGACCTAAGCCGACGAGGTAGAGCATCTTGACGTTATGTAGCTCTACAAGCGGGTTTGGTCACAAACAAATTTTGGGAGTGGAGGGGTTGCAGATAGGCCGCGTACTTTTACCATGGATGGAGGGGGAGGGGTATTTTTGTTGTAGCTTTTATAGCGATTTGTAGCCGCCTGGGTTACTGCATAAATCGCGGGGTAGCTCTCTGCCCAGGTGTGCCTTTAGTCCACTTTTCTCCCTGGGCCAGGTATGGATATGGCTGTCACACTGTGTCGCGTCAAATTACTCGGATCTTCAATCCAGAACATTTCATTTTCCAGTCTTCTACATTACCAACAAACGAATTCCGCCTCACGCATTCACTTCTAAGCGTCCAATTAAATATACGATCCTCTTCCTTACCTATACACACCCTCCCTCTTTTCCGCCTAACGACGAAGACCTGCCACCCTCTCATCGCAACGCGACCAAGCCCGCCACGATGTCAGGCAAAGGCTCCGCCTACGGCACCCCGGCGACTGACACGTCGTTCCGGCGGTCCTACAACCTAGACGAATATGCCGAAAAGGCCAAAGTCCGCGAGCAAAGCGAGCGCGAAGAAGCCAAGGCGCGCTACGAGGCCAAGCTCGCAGGCAAGAAGTACTACAAGCCGATGACGGGCGACGAGACGCACACACGCGCGCGCCGCGACGTGCTCGACCTCGAGGCCAACGTCGGCAAGACCATGTTGGTCCCCGCCGGCGCCGGACAGGGGAAAAGGGGACGCGGCGCGGGCTTCTACTGCGCTGCTTGCGATCTTACCTTCAAGGATAACATACAGTGGGTCGAGCACATCAATAGTATGCAGCATCTGCGGAATATTGGCGAGACTGGCGAGGTTCGGAAGGCTAGTGCTGAGGAGGTGCGGATGAGGGTTGATGAGGTTTGGGAACGGCTGCAGGAGTTGAAACGTGCGGCTACTACGACGCTTAAGGAACGGCTCGAGATTCGCGAGGAGGAGGATGCGAAGGAGAAGGAGGCGAGGAGGGCCAAGAGGATGGAGGAGCTGACGAGGAAGAAGGCTGAGAAGGAGACGGCAGAGAAGGTTAAGCTTGAATATGGGGATGATGTGCGGATTGAGGGTGAGCATGATGAGGATGATATGATGGCGGCCATGGGCATCACGGGATTCGGGACGTCGAAGAAGAGGTGAGGAAGATGGGATGTGGTTTGTTCAGTTCATGCCGAATGTCTACTCAAGCGATGCAGCCGGTGTCAAAGAGGAGGCGCTCTAGTGCCGGGGGAGATATATGGCGGTGTTAAGTCATGGCGCTGTTTAGGAAAAGACTCGAAGCATAGGGACTGGCGTTGGGCGTTCTTTGGTACGGATATACCTCATATCGTTTATGGCATGGCGATTGTTGACTCTCCAGATATTATTTTGCACATTGTGGATAGAAACGAGTACTTTTCAGGTCAGCTAGTGTTGTAAATATTGACTAGGACGATGTGATACCCAGCTTCGAGCTACTGATATATATAAACGATTTGCACTGTGGATGAATTGATACGATAGGTATTGTCGCTGTTGCGGGACGATGGTAGGATTGCGATTCCGTACATCATCGTGACTGGGGACGAAATATCTCGGCCTTGGTCGCGAAAATCTCAGTTCCGGTGTCAAAACCGCGCTTAATTACCAAGCCTGCTCGTTTCATTTCCAAGGACAACATTATGATGAAGAGAAAGACCATCAGCAAGTGATTCCTTTGAGTCGAACGTGACTAGGATGTTTCACTTCAGTTTATCATAAAGATGTTCGAAGGCTTACAGGGACTCGAGAACTCATCGTCGACTCGGTAAATAATATCGTTGCTTGTTAGGCCCATGGCTATTAGGGCCGGGAATGGCGGCCTTCATGAAAACGGTATTTGGATTCCCTTGCTATCTATGGCTATTGTCTATGGGGGTGGTGGTAAGAACAGGTCGAAATTTATATCAATTCAGCATAGCTATCTACTATCGGCAGCTTTTCGTAGGTTAGTCTTTTGTTATACAAAGAGTCTCATTATATGATGGACTGACTATACAGACGCTCTGTCATGCACATGTACCTACCATGTAGAGGTAGTGTCTATCTATAGCTGACGCTAATGCAAGCACTGTCACCCTCGCCCCAAACAGCATTGACGGCATGTCTACAGTATGCGATAACTGCCTGTAACAGCTGTCATATGCCCGGCCTTCCGCCTTCGGAGCATACCTAGCTTACCTACATACCTCACCACCTCCAACTACTTGCCTCGTAAACGAAGTATATAGCATTGCAATGTCAAGTTTAATCTTTAGTTCGCATATTTATCTCGTGTTTATTGATGTGTTCGTGCCTTACTCCTCTAGATACATAGCTGGAGGTATTTCCCTCTGTTTCTTACCCTTGATAATACCAGCACGTGCCTGTATTTACAGTATGAACATTAGGTAGTAATAATCATAATAATCATAATAATCAATAAATGTAATCACAAACCCGAGAAACAGGAAAAAAGAACTAGATCGCATCATGATGTCTTTACAATCGTCGTCTTACTTTAATTCACTCTCGGTTCCATATTGGTCTTGCGAGTCGAGGTCTTGTAATTGCATATTCGTATCGTATCGTGTCAATCGTTCATTCCGACTTGTCCTTCCCACTTTCCGTCCCACTCTGTCTTCCGATTCCGATTCCCACTCTTATCGTCCCGCTGCTACCGTCGGCCATTTCTTCCTGCTGCAAACCCAAGACATCATTCAACCTTTGAATTCAATATGCCCATACCGCCCACGTCTCGCATTTATAGCATCAACAGCTTTCGCCTCATAACATCAGAACCCGAAATCGAAAACTGCTGATAAATAATCACTTGCTTATTTATACTTGCCACTCGCCACTCGCCACACGCCACACGCTTCGACCTTGTCATTCCTCTCGCTCGTTTGCCAAGCATCAACCACGCCAATATAGCGACATAGCGATAAATGATCATATAACTCCCCTCTCCCCTGCGACCTGGTCTACCCCGCTACATACCCCGCGACACGACACTCTATCTCGTATCTCGACTGCAGTATTTCGACCATAGCTACAAAGCACGAAACACGAAGCACGAAGAGCGAGGGGAACGGGGGAACAAACCAACACAATAACAAAAGAAAAAGGATAAAAAATAAGAAATAAGAAAAAGAAAAGGGATAAAGATAAAAGAAAAGGAAAATGAGTACACGAGGCGTTGCGCGGAACAGCGCCGCTGCCATCCTGTTGCAGCGGCAGCTCAAGGAGATTAATACGTCTAAGGACCTCTCGGGCATCTCGGTCGGCCTCGTCCGCGACAGCAATGTCTTTCTGTGGGAGGTTTCGCTTATGATTCATGATGATTGCAAGTATTATGGTGGTATGTGTTTCTTTTCTTCTTCTCAACCTTTCTCGTACATCTGCTATGTTCTATCTCCTTTTTCCCGGCAGTTACACTTTCACCGTATAACATATCTGAACATGCCTCTCACCCAAAAGGAATTTATCATCCGCTAACTTCAACTGTCAACAACGACAGGAGCAATCTTCCGCGCCCACCTCTCCTTTCCCCAAGGTTACCCCTTAATGCCCCCCACACTCACATTCCAACATCCCATCCCCTTCCACCCCAACATCTACCCCAACGGCGACCTCTGCATCTCCATCCTGCACGACCCCGGCGAAGACACCTTCGGCTACGAATCCGCCAACGAGAGATGGACCCCTGTCCAGACACCTGAGACGATTCTCCTCTCCGTTATAAGTCTTTTCTCCGAGCCGAATGAGGAGTCCGCTGCTAATCTGGATGCGGCGAAACTCCTACGTGCCGAGCGCGAGGGTGGCTCTAAGGAGTTTCGGAAGATGGTAAGGCAGTGTGTTAAGGAGAGTCTTGGGGAGGAGGATTAAAGAGGATTGGAAGAAACTATGGTGGAGGTTCTATATGCAAGCGTGCATTGCAAGGGAATGCTGATATGGCATGGTTAGTCCTGCATTAAGGTTATATATCTAGCTGTGACTAAGGCACAGTGAGGATTTGTCATTGGGTGGGATGATGGAAACGGGAAGGTTGAGCGGCTGTCTGTCTGTCTGTTTTCTAGCGATTTTCTTTAATATCATCATCATCAGCGATGAGGCGGCATGATTCGGAGTTTTGTTGTTACATCCATATATCTACGTACCTCAGCTATAAGAACATTAAAGTCCGAAACTTTTCTCCATTCTCTTCCCCCCGTCCCTTCTCAGTGCTTATGCTTTTTGGGTTTCATTTCTTTTATTTCTTTTGTTGCTTTTTTTTAAAAATGTATTCGCTTGCTCGTGCTCCAAGGCTCGGTGTTTAGCGTGGTGGATATAATATCCAATATGTGGTTCTAAATACGCGGCTTCGACTCATGGCTGATAGGTATGCCCGCCATCAAACCCTTTATTCCGTCAACCCAAACACCCGCCCAAGCACACGATCCCACTGCTCATCCCACCTCAATAAACTCTCCTCTTTCGCCCCTTTCCTAAGCCTCGCCAATTCCTCCCCCCCTCCTCCCCCTTTCCCCTTTCCATCAGCAAATAGTCGTGCCAAAATCGCCGCAAGCTCCCCCGCCGTCTCGAACCCACACCCGTTCACCCCCTCCCTAACCAGCTCCCCAAAGCTGTCATACGCCGAGTACGCCGCCACTGGAAGTCCAGACCCAAACATGTCCACGACTTTCATCGGCAGGTCTACTCCTGAACTGGACTTGTGCAGACATACGCCTAGATCAGCGCTGCGGAGCAGACCCGCGTAATCCGTCATGCTCAACCAGGCTGTCTGGATGTGCACTCCGGGGAGTCGATTCGCCTTTGTCAGGGCTGCGATCTGCTCTTCGTAAAAGGCTTTTTGGGGCCCTTTCCCTGTTATTATCGCTAGTATAGGCGTAGATGGGGACGTAATGGCGTAGGTCACCAGTGCATCCAGGAGCAGCGAGAAGTCCTCGTCTGGTGTCCAGGACGTGCTGCTTACTATCAGCTTCGTCGTACCGGCCATCACGCTTCCCGCAAACGGCGCAGTGGCGGGGATGCTGGTGAGGAAGGCCTCCCGCTCAGACTCTGAGGCGAGGGGCTGGAAGAGGGAGGCAGGCCGGTCGTGCAGCGTGACGATGGGAGATTGCGTGATGTTGTACGGAGGCCCCATCAGCGAGCGCTTCATGGCGTCCGTCACGGTTATGTTGGCTGTTGGGGCGACTTGGCCTAGGATGCATTCGTATGCCTTTGATAGCGCTACGAAGGGGTGTGATGGACCCTTTGTGCCGGCGAGGATCGTCCAGCCGTAGTTGTGCCAGTCTATCATGAGCTTTGTGTTTCGTAGGATGGAGACTACGAAAGAGATTGCTAGGGTTGGGATTGATGGGGGATTCTGGGTTGTTTGTCAGTGTCTTATAAGCAATAGAGTAGAGTTGAGTAGAGTAGAGTGACATGGGATTGTGATTTACCTGGACCAGGAGCCACGTTGATGCTGGTGTCTTGTAGCTCAAGACTCGAAGCAGCGTGCTTACTTGCCATATGACCTTGAGAGGACCGGTAACGAGGAAGGGGATGGAGGAAGAGCTGAGGATTTTGGGAGGGATGGCGAGAGCATGAATGGTGACGTTGGAATTTTGGACAAGATCTGGATGAACTGGGGACTCTGAGAGTTGTGTTAGCTGGCGATAATATGAGGCGTTCTCCCACTCTCCCACTCTCCCCTCCTCCCCTCTTGAGAGATGGTAAGACGCCATGTGAAAGACAACCGGGTCGAATGAAGTGGTGAACATACCGTCATACCCAATAAGATGAACAATTCCCCCATGTCTGGCGATACTTAACGCGTGATACTGCATGCGAGGGCTTCGGCCGATATCTCCCAAGACCAAGATCTGCACCGACACCGAAGCATCACCCGACGTCGTTGAAGGTCTCTTATACTGAGACGGTAAGAAGAGAAAGACGGCTGCTGTGGCTATAAATAGCCCGCCGAAGGTAGACCATAGAATGATGGCAAGTGGTGACATCTCTGTTGAGCCTCAATTGTCGTCTTGAGTGAGTCTTGAGTGAGAAGAGAGACGGAAGTCTTGGCGACGGGACGGTGGATGAATGAACAACTTGCTGCTACCGTCCAAGACAGTTTGTCGTCATTTGTGCCTGATCAGGTACATTCCGACCGTGTTTTCTTGGCACTGATATAAAATCGCAATTGACTTTTGGTATCAGGGTGAATGAAAATACAAACTTGTTGTAATTGTCTTGATCTTAATGATGGTGGTACAGTGGCTGTATGTGGTATATGTGGACCAATGAGAGCAAGGCAACCGACAGTTTGAGCGTCCACGGGTGCCACCAACGGACCTATTTCAGGCACCAGATATATGTGTATGCCCCCCACCTAGGCACCTACACGCCCAGCTTGTCGCCGCATGGTGTTCAAATCAATCAATCAATCAATCGCTTTACAAATATTGAATGAACAAGGAATTATATCTAATAAAGTTAAAGGTATAGCGAAGTTAAAAGTGCCGAATACTTTCCCAATTCAAATCTACTCTCTCTCAGCACCAGAAAGGGTTTGTGCGGTTCAACCCTCGATCACACGAAAAAGATGATACTGTGTAATGCAATTTATATTATTTTCTTTTCTACCATATGAACAAGATTTTCTTTTGCTAAACAGTTTGAGAGCACCGTGCCTGATATTACATGCGCGCGTATGTCCACAGAGGCTCACTCATGGGTATGATACTCTCCTGCCTTTACTTACCTGGGCCTGGCTGCTGTTTTTAAGAAGTGCAGAGGCGCATTCCGAACAGGAGCCTTTCGGTAAAGCGAGCTTGTTTCTCAAAGCGCCTATCACATACTAAAACTACGTCGGGCATTGAAAAAAAGAAGGCGATCACTACGGCCATGAGTAGCACTTACGAAGACAGTCAAGCATTGATGCTGTTGTTGTGTCTACGTGTCTGATTACTGCTGCCCGTTTACATTCAAGATCGCCTTTTGTCTTCATTTTTAGGTACCCATGGCCCGTTTATCCAGCTGCGACAGAAAGGAAAGAGAATATCGAGACTTGCCTTGTAGCTACTTTTTACAGCTTGGCGTAACACTGTTCTTCGGGACCATCCCTAGGTGTTGGCCTAGGGGTGACCTGCTCAGGTACTTGTAATTATATTCGAGGTAGAAAGGGGTCACGGAGTGCTGCCATGATTACAATCCCTGCGAGTATGTGTAAGTAACCGCACCATATGACCAGTGAGGTTGATGCATCGATTTACGACCCAATAGACCCCCATGAAGATGTCCACTTACAGGAAATACCATGCGACTTTACCATAAGCGCATTTTGATATGTGAGTCCGGAGTGTAATAATAACGCTGAGGTCGTTCCATCGTCTGGCATGTTGCAGGTTCCACAACAATACACTGCGAAACAGGACGTAATCATGACAGCATAGGATCAATTCCCACCGCTTTGGCCCCTACCCAACTCATTTCGAACTCTTGATGACCTCCTCAAGACGCCCAGCGCTAGCGGCTACAAAGCCCAGGTAGGGTTTCTAGTACATTGTCAGTACTCTATGCCATGCACAATGTGAAGTTGTAGATGGAATCACTTACGCTGGGTGCGAGGACTCGTGACTGGTACTCGGCATGGAATTGTGTTCCTGTCGTCTGCGTTAGTTTTACTAAGCTATAACAACGGCATCTCATCATTGTAAAACGTACCAACAAAATAAGGGTGATCCTTCATCTCTAGGATCTCCATCCGCTGTCCTGTCTCGTCCTTGCCGACAAAGTGGAAGCCTGCCTCTTCTAACCGATCCACGAATTGAGGATTGACTTCATATCGATGTCGATGCCTTTCTTTAACGCCTTGAGCTCCGCCGTATAGGGCGCGGGCCTTGGACCACTCGCTGCCCTCTTGGAATATCGTCTCGTGCAGACCAAGACGCATGGTGCCTCCCAGATTCTCACGGTCTAGTTCAGGCATATATATTATGACTGGTTCTTTTGTCGTCGTATCAAACTCCTCAGAATCTGCCTGAGGTAGAGAGCAGACATCTCTTGCGAATTGCATGACTGCCACTTGGAAACCAAGACAGACCTACCGAATAAGTTAAAGATGAAACTAGAGAGAGTGAAACCACACTTACACCCAGGAAGGGAATGCTTTTCTCCCTAGCCCACTTGGATGCCAACATCATACCCAGCACGCCTCGTTTACCGAACCCGCCGGGAACGATCAGACCTGAAGCCGTGTTGAGCGTATCCCAAGCCTTTCGATATTTCTCTGAATCGGTAGTTTCCATTCCGGGTTCTAGATGCTCGGCGTCAATCCATAATAGTTCGAGGTTCAGGCGTAGGTGCATTGCCGAATGCTCGAGAGCTTTAGTGACACTCATGTAGGCATCAGGCGAGCTCACATACTTGCCAACAAGGGCAATGTTGACAGTAGATGTGTAATCGGCAGTTGCAACAGATCTCCAAGCCTCCCAAAGTTCTTCACCCTTGGCCGTCCGGGGTCTGGGAACTGACTCAGGAGAAAGACTCATTTTAGAAAGAAGCAGAGGAACCATTTTCTGTTCACGTAGGAGAATAGGAACTTGGTAGATGGTCGGCATATCCCTTACAACGACGACTTGGTCTAGTTCAACCTGACAGTGAAGTGAGATTTTCCGTACAGTTCCGTCATCTAGGGGCTTTTCACAGCGACAAGCGATCTTGCATTCTAATTAGCGAAAGAAGTCGGGAAAGTAGACGATTAAACATACAACATCAGGGATTAAGCCATGACTGCGAACCGATTTGACGGCATGTTGTGTGGGTTTCGTTTTCTGCTCTCCGTGAATCACAGGGACGTAGCTGACCATGATGGTAGCAAAGTTGGTACTCCCAGCTTCATGTCGTACTGTAAGACCCGTCAGAAAGCTACTTCACCATTTCATCTCCAGTCTGATTTTGCCGCAGAGTTTGATGGGCTATATAGCAAGGTGATCTGAAATACGTACACTGTGTGAGGGCCTCGAGGAAAGGCATCTATTCAAATATTAGCATCAGCTACAAAGACAAGTTCTCTCTTAAAAAGGGGGGTTGAACCAGTTGCACAAACAGGGATTGGGGTGCTACATACGTTCTCAATATCACCCACGGTTCCTCTGATTGAATGTCACCAGTTAGCACGCGAATCTTCTCAGACACCTTATAACCACTGCATCAACCGAGATACGATGATGCTGAATAGCGTGGGCCGACTTTAGTCGAGGGGTGAGTGCAGGAACCTACCCCAACTCGATGATGCAGACATCAGGCTCTTCGCCGGAGCCATCGACACAAGTATGAGCCACACGTTTGATCCAGTCCTTGATGGCATCGACGACATGGGGCACGATCTGAACAGTACGACCTAGATAGGCACCTTTCCGCTCCTTGGAAATGACGTCTAGATAGACCTTTCCAGTGGTGATGTTGTTATCGCCGGTAAGACTAAGAGACAGATATCTCTCGTAGTTGCCCAGATCCAAATCGACCTCTATAGAGAATGTCAATAACAGTGTCTTTGAATTGTATTCAAGATCAGATAGTATCTGTAGAATTAGATGGTTAGGACTAACCTGAGCCAGAACCTAGGACGAAACATTCGCCGTGTTCGGCAGGGGCCATAAGCCCAGCATCTACCGACACATACGGGTCGATCTACTCCATCGCATCAGCAACCCATTCCACACTCCATTGTGATGTACGGGGTTGGACCGGAGGTTGGCTGGGGAAGGTACCTTGATGCAGCTGACGCGGAATCCGAGAGACTGGAGGAGCTGAGGAAGACATCAGCCGAGATGTTCATTCATTCAACAGTCAGAGGTCAGAGGTCAGAGGTCAGAGGTGGTAAAGACATACAAGTCCCGTTGACGAGGCTATGATGCCTTTTCCAACTCCTGGCGGGGCATTAGCGATGACGGTGTCGAGGTCAGGATGCACAAGACAACAAAATACCCGAAATGACACCACCCGAAACGAGAATGTAATGCATCGTGATGGCGGACCTTGATCTCTACTCTCGATCTGTGTGTTGGGTGGTGAGATTTCAAAGGTGAACGAAGGAAAGTCAAGCCGAATCAGAAACAGGTATTACAAGTGGTTGCTGAACTTTTTTTTTCTGACATTTTTTCTTTGCAATGTGCCACCAATGCTGCCCATAGCTGGGTTTTGGCGCGTGTCGGTACTTTCGCTACAGAACTATACTTATGATGCCATTGGACCCCTATTGCATAGCCCAGCGTATTGCATAGAAGATGTACCTGAAAGTAGCAAAACACGTTGTACCTGTATCTAGCGTCCCATTGTAGCACCATACTGTAGGTATACCTCTGCTGCATGGCGCCCACCCCGCGACCATTCGCCGACTCGCGGGGCACAGCTTACAAGATACATCCACAATGTACCCAAGTCTTTGCCATCTCTACTATAATGGTCAAAACAGCTAGAACATCAAAGTCATTGCTGCCTTTGCCTACCTGTGTGAACAAATGAAACTGCAAATAGTGTAGTAGCAAGGTATAGCATGAATACATAATATACTGTAGTGCTTACAGTTTAATGTATTGTTTTTCGCATGTGTTGGCTTGATAATACTCCCCTGCCCCTTTCGCCAATGCAAGTGTGAGCTGTATCTATACTACGTTAGCACTGCATACATGGACTTGCTTGAAACATCACACCCAAGCTCAATATCTTAACTATAGACGTGCCTGAGCTCTAAATCAATTAATGTGACTTGCATGACATATCATAGACGTGCGGATCACTGCATCTTTATGTGCGCTATGTAGTGCATCTCAATTCCCATTGTACTACCTAACCTGTTGGGGTGCTCCTGAGTGTCATTACAATCTACAATCGTGAATGCTTATCTAAGCCCACGGACATCTCCAGTATGCGTATGTATAGCAAATACTCCATACTAGGTATATGTGGTGGAGCCAGCTTACTATAAGAGGCAAAAAGCACTTAAGACTGCCCCTAAATTTAGGTCATTAGGTCCTTGCTGGGCATATCTACAGTACCTACTGTATTTAGGTGGTAGTAGTTACCTAGCTACAAGGTAAGGTTGTCAAAGCAAAAAGGAAGGTCGGATACACATACGGGTTAAGGTTGTGCATATCTCCAACAGCCCCTGTCAACTTGCCCCTGTCTAAACAAATACTCTTCGACATCTACCGTTTGTCGTTTGCGCTTTGTTTTTCCTCTTCATCTCTTGCCACCTACCTATACCCTATACCCCTCCTCTTCTCTCCTTGGTGTATGTACATGTAGATCTCCTGTACTAGTGGATTCGGGTGCGGGCGCTGCGCTAGGTACATACTAAGTACACTACCTACACTATTTGATGTGTGTTTTCGAATCCTCCGTGCCACCCCTGACCCCCTGATAAATCCGACTACGCAGCCATTCTGAAAATAGAGAGTAAATGGGTTGTCTCTCTGTCCAGACTAGGTAGATCAGACCAGGTCCGACCGTACCGAGTGATCGAGTCGAGCTTGGACACTTCCTCGCGACATTCTGCATTGCCGAATGCGGATGTCTCAGTCCCAAGTAGTCAATTGAACGACGTCGTGCAACAACAATCTGCCTCGGCAATTGACACGATATCCATCACGAGAGCAGCTAGACTAGTTTACAAGTCGCGCCTAGTCGCTGGGTTCGTCACCGAACCGACAACGCCGACCTTTGCATCGACAGCGACGACAACGACAACGACAACGACGACGTCGACTTCGACAATCGCGAGACCTAATCAAGCTTGAATTGGATGCGATAAGCTGAGCGAGACGATACATCTTCTATTCGCCTTATCACAACGATCCAACATACCGGCCAGCTCTCCTCTTCTCTTCTCTCCTATTGAGTCGCGGGAAGTGGGATCTGACTTGATCGCACCGATTGGACGTCGTGGTAAGCAACACATCATGGCCTCGTCATACGCTCTCCCACAGGCACCTCTGCCGCACAGTCATGGCCATGGCCACAGCCCTCACAGCTCCATCGAACACGTCCACAGTCACAGCCATTCGCCTCCTTCGTTCGGCCATTCAAGATCGCGTCCGAGCCTGACCAATGCCTCTTCTATGCGATCACATAGCCACAGCCACAGCCACGGTCAGAGTCATGGTCATAGTCACAGCCTAAGCCACGAAAACATAGAAGAAGAGGTCCAAAGCCAGGCCCGCCAAAACATGTCGCAATACCGGGCCAACTCGTTCGTCCCCTTACAGCGGAGAGAGAATCGGCCATCCCCTCTGCGCCAGAACACCGAAGACTTGCCGAGTCCCGCGGAGACCAAGCCCGAGATCACGTCTCACAGCCATACACATTCCCATGGTGATGAGCACGCTCATGACCACGACCACGATCATAGCCACGAGTCCCATCACGGCCACTCCCCCAATTACTCAAGGTTTACGGGACTCTTGCTTCCGTTTACGTCGAGGTGGCCCCTTGTTCATGCCATCATGACGGACAAAGACTCGCGACGTATTTTCTACTTTATGGGGTGCGTTGTATCGCCTCCCTTCACCTGAAACATGCTAATTCGGGTATTGGTAGGGTCAACTTCAGCTTCATGACGGTCCAGGCCGTCTACGGTTATCTTACTGACTCCCTTGGCCTTCTCAGCGATAGTATACACATGTTTTTCGACTGTGTTGCGCTAGCCGTGGGGCTGTTCGCTGCCGTTATGAGCAAATGGCCACCAAGCGAAAGGTTTCCATATGGATTTGGAAAGGTCGAGACGCTGAGTGGCTTTGCCAATGGAGTTTTCTTAATGTAAGACAAGGAACACCTTTAGTTTCCCGCATACTAACACTTTCTTAGACTAATCAGTCTTGAGATCATGTTTGAGGCTTTTGAGAGGTTACTGGAAGGAAGAGAGACGAAGCGTCTTGGGGAGCTTTTCGTAGTTAGTACGATGGGACTAATTGTCAATTTATTGGGAATATTTGCCTTTGGCTCCCACGGCCATCATCACGGCCATGGTCACGATCATCATCATGGCCACTCTCATGACCATAGTCATGAACACGATCATCACCATGAAAAGCATGGACACGACCATGGCCACTCGCACCACGGCCACAGCCACGACAACGAAAACATGCATGGGATCTACCTACATATCCTCGCCGATACACTCGGAAGCGCATCGGTCATTGTTTCCACGGGCCTGACCTACATCATGCCATGGTCGGGATGGGATCCTCTCGCGTCATTTCTGATCGCGTACCTCATCCTCATCACAGCGATACCACTGGTGAAATCATCAGCACAGCGACTGCTGCTGACCAACACGGCGGACACGGAATACAACCTCCGCAACGTGCTCTCCGAGATCACCAATCAGCGCGGTGTTGCATCGTATTCTGTTCCCAAGTTCTGGACCGACGACAGGACGGGCAGCGGCGAATCGGGAGGCAAACTCCAGGGCGTCATGCACGTGGCGGCCATGCGGGGCGTGGATCTCAAGGAAGTGCGCGATCGAGTGCGGAATTACCTTTCTCGGCAGGGAATCGATGTCACGATTCAGATGGAGCGTGAGGGTGATGGTACTTGTTGGTGTGGTTTGGGGCGCGCGAGTCCGTTGTCGCCTCGACTCCCGGGTGGCTTCTAAAATGGTATCGGCAAACTTAGATGGTGGCGTTGAAGGTGTGACTGTGGGTGTACTCTATATGAATATCGAATTGTGGCTGGATGCCAGTATATACGGATGTGAGAGGGGGATTGTGTCAGCATATATATATACTTACGTATACCCTGGTTCTTGGTAGGCAATTGGAATTAGAGTCTTGCCTTGCCTTGTAGTGCCTTGTTTCCCGGTGTTGGATGCATTAGAACGAAAAGGGAGAAGTGGAGTGGTTATAGGTATAACATTTGAACGGACTGTGAATCATGTAGTGAAATACTGAAATGGGAGGAAAGGAGGAAATAAACCCGAAGCAAGTGATTGATGGGAATGTGTGATGATATATAAGGGCTGGCAGCTTATATACATTTCGGTGAATATATATTTGTCTCCCTCGAGAGCCAAGATAGCCAAGCTCGTTTATTTATTCTTTGGTCATTTTTGTTTCATTTACAGTTGATTTCATATACGTACGTCCCTTGACACGTCAACATTCCCATTGCTCGGTCTCATTTTGTGCTACACAGCATTGTTCTGTAATATTGGAAGGGTGATAGGAGGGAGTATGGAATGGTCTTGATCCAAGTCAGTCAGGTCAAGACAGGTCTACCTTAGTTGCTTAAATAAAGCACGAGCCGAACAGAATTCGTCCTCCATCGCAAGTTCAATGACGACGGAGTAAGATAGTTAGTTAGCTAATTGTTCATTGCCGGGTCGATGGCTTTTTTTTCGGTTATGTATACCTAGTTGGTTGATAAATGGACGAGCAAGTAGGTATGCGTAATTGTCAAGACTAATAGGTTTCGTGCGCAAGTACAGTATGTAAATATAGCAGAGTAGGTAAATTAATTATTCAAGAGCCGCGCCAGCCGCTGAAAATAATAACTTAGCCAGAATTACCCTACCTATTATTTTACGTAATGCAGGGAACAGAGTAGCTCTGACCAATCAACACGTTGTATTCCCATTTCACATGCCAGTGTTGGCTGGCTATGCCTACATTAGCGTGCTTGGTACAGGGCGTACAGGCTGTAGTGCATTTCAGGTACGCTAGCATATTGGTGGGGGAGGGAGAAGTGGGATGAAATGGACTGGATGGATTGGATGGATCTATCTCCCTTGAGCCGAGGCACCTGACTGACGTCGTTGCTTTGTTCTTGTCCGGTCCGGCTCGGCCGCCAATTGCCGTCGGCACGCACTCTTGATTCAATCCATCATGAGCTCGTTTATTTATTTCTATTCGGCTGTGCATGCTAGAGAGATACTGACTTGATCGAACAACCGAGCGGAACGGCCCAACGGACGAGTTAAAAGACGTAGGATTGCTTTGCCGGATACTTGTGAATGAGATATTAATCTGCGGAGGTCACTGTGAATAACGCAAGACACTGATTCATCTCTATTTGACTGAAGACTAACGAATACCATATCGTATCAAGAGATTGAAAATCAAGAACAACGATAGAGGGATCCCGGATACAAAACACCGACGAAAAGATACCGATAGTGTATACATACCACTTATTCGACTTGAGAGCTATATTCAGTTTGCCACTTAGCTATACCGGACATCCGCATACCAACAACGGAACTCCTCGTCTTCTTCGCAAATTATATCACGAGACACTCACTTTACTCGCGCTCCTCCAACGCCTCGACCGTTTCGGACGGTGAAGCCCTCCTCCCTCCCCTCCTCACCTCTTCTCTTCCTTTCACACATCCATCCGCGACAGCCGCCACCATGTCGTCACCAACACCCTCCTCCAACAGCGCCGCCGTCAACCAGAAACTCCACGACACACTCCCCACACCCGTCGCCGACCGGCTCCCTCACATCCCCGAGACCAAAGACGAAGTCAAGGCAGACGTCAAGGCGGCCGCCAACAGCCTCGGCTCACAGCTACGCTCCTTCGCGGCCGGCGGCTTCGGTGGCATCTGCGCCGTCGTCGTCGGCCACCCCTTTGATCTTGTCAAGGTCCGCATGCAGACTGCCGAGAAGGGCGTCTATTCGTCTGCTGTCGATGTCGTGCGCAAGAGTGTTGCCCGGGATGGGCTGCGGCGGGGCCTTTATGCTGGTGTTAGTGCGCCGCTTGTCGGTGTCACGCCCATGTGTACGTTTTTCCGTCCTTCCTTTTATTGCCATCTTCTATTCTAGGATATGTAATGTGCCTGGCTAACAACCAGAGGCAAAAGTCGCCGTATCCTTCTGGGGCTACGACCTGGGCAAACAAATAGTAACCTCCCTCTCCCCCCCGTCCCCCGACGGCTCCCTCTCCATCGCCCAGATCTCCACCGCCGGCTTCTTCTCCGCCATCCCCATGACAGCCATAACCGCTCCCTTCGAGCGCGTCAAAGTCATCCTCCAAGTCCAAGGCCAGCGCCTCAAGCCCGGCGAAAAACCCAAGTACAACGGCGGCCTCGACGTCGTCCGCCAGCTCTACGCCGAGGGCGGCTTCCGCTCTGTCTTCCGCGGATCGGCTGCTACGCTCGCTCGCGATGGACCTGGTAGTGCTGCGTACTTCGCTGCTTACGAGTATATCAAGCGCCGCCTCACACCGCGCGATCCCGTCACCGGGAAACCGCAGGGCGACCTTAGTTTGCTTGCTGTCACGGCTGCGGGTGGTGCCGCGGGTGTCGCCATGTGGATCCCCGTGTTCCCCGTTGATACCGTCAAGAGTCGGCTGCAGACTGCCGAAGGCAATGTTTCGCTGTCTTCAGTCGTGCGCGAATTGTACGCGCGCGGGGGTGTCAAGGCTTTCTTCCCTGGTTTTGGGCCTGCGCTGGCTCGTGCCGTGCCGGCTAATGCCGCTACTTTCCTCGGTGTCGAGCTTGCGCATCAGGCTATGCGGAAGGCGTTTGGGTAGACGCTTTATCTATGTCGGGCTGGCTGATGGATGGACTTGGGATGGTGGAAGACGGATAGCTGGCTAGCTCCATGCTTCCTGGCTGGTGGTGGCTAAAAAGGTGTCGAGTGACCCTGCATGGTTTAGGAAGAGAGCGCAGGTACCTCCCTACGTAGCAGAGCTATTGCTTGCGATGTACACGCTGCAATTGCTTGCACGGGGTGGGATGGCTCGGGATGAACCAAACAGTATGAGGAATAAGGGATGCGCACTTGATTATCGAGGTAGCTCTTGTGTGAGCTAGTACGGAGACTCGAGTGTAAGTTCTAGGTTGAGCCTGGATTCTGGATTCTGGATCTAGAATCTTGATCTTTGGACTCCGGACTCTGGACTCTGGACTTTGGACTTTGGGTTCGTTCTGGGTTCTCCATCCCAGTTTACGGACAACATGTCACACAGGAACATATGGACTTATCAGCATGAAAGAAAAAGGAAAAAGGAAAAAGGATGTAGTTTCATCTCATCTATCGTTCAAGGATTCTTCTACTGCTGCGGCTCATGCTGTACGTTCAGACAAGCGCATACGGAGTTTAGAGCGCTATAGATAGAGAGATAGATAGGAGTGTTGAACTCCAATCACAATCTTTAGACTTAGAAACTAGCAAAGCTTGGAAATTCGAAGTTAAAGCTCAAGATATAAGCCCGAGTTTTATTTACTTTGTTCAGATTCTGTGACGAGCTGCACCGTTATAGGTATGTGACGGCTCTCGACCTATAGGTTTTAACCATTCATATATACCCTTTATTTCCTCCCCCTACTCGATACCGGCGAAGGCGGACAGGCTGTAGTCGTAAACGTAGTGCTCCGGTAAATATGAAACAGTGAAGGTCTGCAAGGTCACTGTCAGCACGATACAGGAAAACTTAATACTCCCAATCTAACGGAGCTAGATTCATTTTGAAATTATCCAGCCTACATTTCGGACGACTCGAGGGAACCAAGCCCTGTGATCGAATCCCCATGGCAGGTCGCTGGCACTCTTAGCGAAACTAAGGTATGATTGAAGGCAGACGTGTACGAGAATATATGCAACGAATGTTTATGTGCATGTATGTTTATACATCTACGTGACTGGACTTCTTTTTTACTGTCAAGATGTTCATGCTCTTTCTGACATTTCTGTTTTGTTTTCTGACTGGTTGAAATGACAGTAACCTACTGCTTTCATCTATTTCAGATTCATACCCAGCTAACATTACACTTCTTCTTTTCTCTTTGTGATCATAATCATGAAAATGACATACGTGTAGTCATGTAGACTACTTCAGTACTTATTATAAGAAACATATCCTCGCTGCTCTTTCTCTCCTTCTTGTCCCAGAGAGTTCAAACTACCTACTTACTCACACGCTATTCTAATGCTATTATTGCTTTGAATTTTAATGTTAATGAAAATGCCCGGATGCCGTTACGTCGTTATTGGAGTGTGGTTTGTTGTTTATAAGGTGAGATGCTTCTGAGTTTTGGGTATTTCGCGTTTTCTGAGGGGAATGGGTATAACGTATTATTGCCATAGTGATATAAGAGGATCCTTCATCGTTCTGTAACAGTCCATCGTCTCTTACTTGAACTAAAGTCTCGAATACGCTCGGCTTCACCTGGCGGCCTGGGTGCTCCCCATAGACCATTCGCGGTATTAGCCCACAGACGAGGGACCGAATCTTCGTCGAAGTTGTCGTGGTCTTCGTCATGATGTTCAGGTATCACGTGGTGGTCCCGTGTTGGCGAAGTACGTTTGCCGTTGGACCTTGTGATGGTATCACGCAGCTTGTCGGCATCGATGAGGGACGTGGACTTCTCCTCTTTCGATACAGTCTCTTTAACTTCCTTAGCTTTAGCTTTCTTCTCGTGACTAAAGTCGAGGAACATGGGAGTTTCCGGCTCCTTTTCATGGTCGTCCACGTCTTGCTTCGGACTCCTCCATAGACCCCAGGTACCAGAGCCCGAACGATCAGGTCGAGTTACGGAGAAACTCGACACGCCACTCCCAACGGTGATGCCCCCGTTATTCGGATTGTAACTTGATGGTACTAGGACCGGTGACTGGGACGGAGACCCCGAGGGCCGTCTCATACTACCCAATGATGCATTTGATGAGTGGCCACGGCTGCGCCCCGGAGAGCCTCCATACATGGAGCCAAAGTTGATTTCTTTTAATGCAGAGGTAAAGCCATTGCCATTGCCGAGACGAAGGCGTGGGTGTGGCCCTGCTACAGATGTCGAACGACTGAGACCTGCAGGTGAGGATGAGACAAGATGGTCGGTATTGGCAAATAACTTGAGCTCGTACATCTCTGGCATTTTCGCCCGAGACATGGGTAGGGCTGCGTGGAGGGATGTCAGAGACTTTTCTCGAGTGAGACTGACATTGCGATGATCGAAGTCTGCTCGTCTCCGGGCCACTGTCAATGAAGACATGGGAATATCAGCTAGCACTGGTTGATGGGTGAGTGCCCCAATCAGGGCATTACAGCCAGCACCATGTGAAACAAGAACCACGACGTCCTCGATTTCATCATCTTCTTCGTCGTCGATGGCACAGTCTGAGTGGGAGTGGTGGGATGTATCAACAGTCCTGGTAACCATTTCGCCTGCATTCTCGGTTGAGCCGTACCAGTCGACTAACCGCCTCAGCCCTTTCCTAAATCTGTGGTGCATGGAAGCCCATTCCTCTGGTAACGTTCCGCCGTCACCCCACGAGAGACTATCCCGTGAAGAGTCCCATTGGTAGTCGATAGACACGCAAGCATCTCGAGCATGAGCCACGTAACCCTTTGGTATAGGCTCCGAAGTGGACAATGCGTAGGATGGGACGGGAAACACATAACCTGACGACTGATGGTGCTCATGCGCTGTGTCCGGCGCTCCCTTTGGGTCTGAATGCCAATTAAAGGCGCTTTCATGGTCGGGGAGGCCATTACCGAGTTGGGACAGCGTATCCAGGCTGGAGATACTGTGAGGACCATGAACAGGGGGTGTACCTGGAATGCCACTATGGCTCAGGTTACCCCACAGCTGACTGGATGCGCTCGAGTGTACACGTACGTGGAAATGGGGGTAGTCGTGATAGCTCGATCGACGCAACAACTCGGCCTTGGCAGTAGCCAGCATGAGGGCACATTTGGGGGGCGATGTGATGTGTTCGAAGTAGTCGGGAGACAGCCATTCGCCCAGGAAGGCGTCTAGACGGAGAACAGACCTGTCGATATGTCTGGGAGAGTTGGAGGAGGGGTTGGAGGGGTGGTGGGAGCTTATCGAAGCTGAGACGGGAACATCGGGTCGTGTCTTAGTCGGCGCGGGGCTCGAGAAGGACGAGGCTTGGGTCGATCGCAGCGTGTCTCTCGGCGTCGGCGTCGGCGTCGGTACAGAGCCTGTTGCAAGACTAGCAGACGTAGAAGAAGACGGGGGGTCCACGGCGAGGCCGGCACTGATAGCGATGGATGTTTGGACACAGCGCAGAAACGGAGAACTGTGAAGGACGACACGGAAGCGGCGGCGCTTCCGAGACAGAGAGGGTGAAGGCGAGGGTGATGATGAGGACTGAACGTCGCTACCGACGGCTGCTCCCACCGCCGCCTTGGCTTCGTCTCGCAGAATAGCGGCGATGCGGGCGCCGACAGACCTCGAATGCATCCACCCCCCGTATGTCAGGGGGGGATCGTAGGGTGTCGGCGAGCTCAGATGCCATTGTTTGTCGGCAGCGTCGAGACGGTTTCCATGCCTATTAGTGTTCGATGAACGTGGTTAGCGTCATGGTCATGTAAACGGTAGATACAAGGACAGGCTGTCGAGGCTACACACCTAACCACGAAGATATAGGCCGGGGGGCGTCCCATAGCACCGGCAGTCGGGAGTGACGGAGTGACGGGTGGGCGGATAAGTATCGTTGATGCGTTGCTCGACCCTTGGAAAAGGTTCTATCGGCGTGCAGAGGGATCCGGTAAAGATGGAGGTGGTCGATTTGGGCTGTCGTCCTTTTCTTGTATGTTTGCCTTCCAAGGTTGTCTTTGATCAGCGTTGGATTTATGTTATAGAGGTGTACAGGCAGCCATGTACCGGGATGCAAGCGCAAACAACAGGAGCTGGGGTCCAGGGTGGCAGTCAAGCTACCTAGGGATGAGCATGTGATTTTGCTTTGTCCCAGTGGACTAGTAGGGCCTTTATACTACCATAGTACCTGTAAGTATTTCTAGGTACTCTGCAGATAGGCGAGTCTTTGAAGTCGTATACTTCTGTAATCCATAGGTAGAGCAAAGATGTATGTAGGTATGTAGTAAACACCCACTACCTATCTAAATCAAGTAGAGTCACATAAAGCTAAGGCAGAGAAGTGCCGGCTTACACAACAGCTAAAGAAGCCAAGAAAATGCAAACATTTATTGTTACAAGAGTCATACTGATTATAGTCTGACAAATCCATATATTAATTCCCTCTTGATGCATCCCACCCCTACAAAATCCGACCAAGCATCCTTCGTCTCTCCCTACGTTCTACCTCCCCGCTCGAAAAGAAAAGAAAAAAGAGCATGGGGTGCACGTGTATCCGTACATGTATGTAAGTCGGCACGCTACATGACGTTGGAGAAAGAAGCAGGGGTCCAATTCATACCCGAAAAGGTGTAGCTAGGTTGATTAGTGATAGTGTTAAGACCGGGCCCACTGTACTTAAGGTGCCGGGTAAAGGTACAGTGCCGACTAGTCCGCCTTAGGTACAGGTTAGGTGTTTTGTCAGCGCAAAGGGGCGGGCGCATCAGGGCGCATCAGTATCCCTGAGCAGTGCCTGAGATAGGTACCACCTGGGCATCTCTATTACCATCATTATCAATCACCACCCCAATCTCCATCATCGGCCCACGCATTCATCCGTACCAGTACATTCAACCTCCGACTTCACTGGCTACTGATTGAGTTAGAGGATAGGATAGAGGACAGAGAAGGAGAAGGAATACACAAAGATGAAGCTCTCACGGATACTCCAACTGCCCGTGCTTCTCTCGTCAGCCCTCCTCGCGCCCATCCACCATGTCGCCGCCGAGCACACAAGCAACTGGGCCGTTCTGGTCGGCACGTCGCGCTTCTGGTTCAACTACCGCCATCTCGCCAACGTCCTGTCCATGTATCGGACCGTCAAGCGACTCGGCATCCCCGACTCGCAGATCATCCTGATGCTTCCCGACGACATGGCCTGCAACCCTCGGAACGCCTTCCCCGGCACCGTCTACAGTAATTCCGATCGCGCCGTTGATCTCTACGGAGACAACATCGAGGTCGACTATCGCGGATACGAGGTGACGGTCGAGAACTTCATCCGCCTGCTGACCGACCGCGTGGGCGACGAGATGCCCCGAAGCAAACGCCTCCTAACCGACGACCGGAGCAACATCTTGATCTATATGACCGGCCACGGCGGCAATGAATTCCTCAAGTTTCAAGACGCCGAAGAGCTCGGTGCCCCTGATCTGGCCGACGCATTGGAACAGATGTGGGAGAAGAGGAGGTAAGCTGGGGATGCCTTCAGCCCCTATTGAATCTCCGACCCTCCATCTTGAACCCTGCTAACTACATGCCGTGAATGAATAGGTATCACGAAATCCTCTTCATGATCGATACCTGCCAAGCCAATACCATGTACAGCAAGCTGTACTCGCCCAACATCATCGCCACGGGATCATCGGAACTCGACCAGTCATCTTACTCCCACCATGCCGATAACGACGTGGGTGTGGCCGTCATTGACCGATATACATACTACAACCTCGAATTTCTCGAGAACGAGGTGCGAGATCTGAGCAGCAAGAAGACCGTGGGGGATCTTTTCGACAGTTATACGTACGAGAAGATACACTCCAATGCGGGCGTTCGCTACGACCTCTTCCAGGACGGTGCCGATGGTGCTCGGAGCCGACTATTGACGGATTTCTTTGGGAATATCCAAAATATTGAGGTGGATGGTGTCAAGAATTCGACGGTGGATGATGAGATGTTGGCACTCAGTCGGGCCATCACTCGCTTGCGCATCATGGCGGACCAACAGGACCTCGAGGCCAAGAACGCCACCACACCGGCCGAACCTGAAGCTCGACCTCGCAAGAAAATCCAGCTTGCCAAATCCCTAACGGACGATAACTGGTGGAGCAAGAAATTGGTGGGAGCGACGACGTTGGCTGGCTGTGCAGCCCTATGGAAGTTGGGCTCGTATTTAGAGGGATCTAAGAGGTGACGGGCGTGCTTTTGTGGCGGTGATGATAGCGAAATGTTACTATGAATCGATTAAAGGAGACAAGACAAGACGTGCATTTGAATGATATCTGAAGAGTTTGTAGATCGGCATACTCCCCATTTACGAATCAATTGTGCTTACTTTTTATAATTCTTGCCGCGCAAGAACAAGAAAACACTATCATTCATTAAATCCAAACAAATCAAGTCGCATGGCGTATTTTATATACGTAGAAAAATTAATTGTCATTCTCGCGGACTTGCGTGTATGGGGTTGAGAGCTGAGCAGTATGAGTGGTGAGAAGTAAAGCACTAGCTAATTCACACCTCTGAAAAGAGTCGTCTCACGTCGCACACTTTCCACTCTCATCCGACCAGCAGGTAAACAAAACCTTCTGTTGTTCCAACTGTGCGATCAATTCATCCATTTTAGCACGTAATACCCTGCTCTCTACTATGAGCCCTCAGATCGCTGCCTTGTATAGCCATGGTTGAGAAAATCTACGACCAGGAAGCACAAACCACTGCGTCATGACGCTCTCAGAGGGTCCTCACAACAACCTTGGAACAGTCAAACTCACCCATGAAAGTCGATGAGAAGAAGAAGGCATCATAACCTTGGAACCTCCGCTAGCTCACAAGATCAGCTTCATATAAAATTTCGCCTAGTCTCATCTCATCTCATTTCATCAAATCACCATGTCAGCCCCAATAACCCCCTCAGACGCCCTCCCCCTAGAAACAATCCATCTCAACATCCTCCCCAAAACAACCCACAACATCGCCTGGTCCCCCGACAACGAGCTCGCCATAGCCTGCGACGACTCCGTCCTCATCTACGCCCCGGACTTCTCCCTCGCTTCTTCCACTTCTTCTTCAGCTACTACCCCTGCCGCAGACGGCCGCGAAGGTCCAACCCAGTACAGCGAGGTAGCCCTCCGCTTCGCCGTCGCACCGCTCAGATCCCCCGAGCTCAACCGTCCCCTCTTCGACGCCGTCGACGCCGACTTTGCTGGATATTCATTCTTCACTGGTGCTGGCGATGGCGTCCTCACTGGCCATGGTAGCACCCTCAACCACACCGTTGCGCTGGCATGGTCGCGCCGCGGTCTGGGCCGCATGGGTCGCGCTGCCCTTGCCGTGCTTACTTCCGCTGGGATTCTGACTGTATATTGCCAGGGCGCCCCGGACGCCGTCGCTGCTTCGGCTGCGAGGAATGCGGCTTCTTTGCGCCCCTGGGTCGCGGCTTGGCATGTTGGGGCCGGCATGCTCGTCCCTGCCGCACCGGGACATGAACCACCTGAGAAGAAGGAGAACATTGTTGCGTTTGCTTGGGCCGAGGATCTGGGCGATGCCGATATGGCCGATATGGCCGATATGGGCCGTATGGGCAATGGGGCGCTGCTGGCGTATATGAATAGTGAGCGCGAGGTTGTCCTTTTGCGTGTTTTCGCTGCTCATGATTTTGGGGCGCCGGCTGGACACCCTGGGAATTGGAAGGTGCTGGAAGTTGCTCGGTTTGGCGCTGAGGGGCCTCATCCTGTGTTGACGGATGTGAGTGTCTTTCTTGTTGAATCTCTCAGCTCGGGGTTTATTTTATTTGATGGGATGGTTGGATTGGGAACTGATGCATGCTTGTAGCCCACTGATCCCGATTATACGTTTGCTAGTAGCTCGTTTGCTCTCGGCTGGAGTCCGTGGTTGAGAAGGGGAAGGAACTCGTTGACGTGTATCCTCTCCTACGTCGCGCATAACTATATCGGCTTCCGACAGATCACCCTCGATAAGGGCCCTGGTTCGCCTGGTGTCCACGTCAGTCGCGCCGATGCGAGCGGTGTGTGTCTCCATCTCTCAACCGATGCCTTTGTAGTCTGGGAGGACAAGGTATGTAGCATCGTTCTCCTGCCCTTGTCAATGAAGTCTAAATAAAGCTGATGTCGGCGCAGATCTGGGTGATGCCTGGTTCTAACGTCTGTAGAGGCGTTATTGCTTCGCCTACCAAGGTTCAGGCTTTCGAGTTGCCGTTTGATCATATCTCTCCTGTTCCTAAGCATAGCACGGATAAATGTGATACTACGTATCCGTCTGAAGAGGACATGGTGCACATGGGGAACCCCATCACAGGTTTGTTTCTCGAAATTTCCTTTATCTTGCTATTTGTTCTTGTTGTTTTATTTTATTTTTTATTTTTTTCGCTCTGACGAAACTAGGGTTGATCATTCATCACCCCTCACGTTCACAGAATATATCTACACCATCGTACACCCTCGTTCGTCTGTCTGCTACGCACGACAATCCGGCCTGGCATCAAACAAACCTCATCATACCCCCAAGTAACACCGAAGATTCCGCCAGTGGAGGTCTCCGCTGGGCCACGGAAATCAACCAGATCATCGAGCACCAGCTCCCCCGCGCCCTCGTCCGTCGGGGAGGAAACACCGGCGCTGCGAAAGGTCAGGGGGAGGCGGACTTTGATTTCGAGGATGAGGATGAAGAGGATGATGACTTTGATAGTGATATGGACGACGATATGGATGATGATGCGGATGAGGAAGATGAAGATAGTGCTAATTTCTTCGGCATCGGCATCCGCGGCGTCGATACCGAGGACCAGGTCCATTTGCACCGTGTCCGCGTCTGGGGTCTCACGGTGAGTCCTGCGGGTGGCACCAGCGCCGTGTTCATATCACAGCACAGCAATCTCGAGTTGGAACGGGATACGTTTGCGGGGCTTAAATGTCGGGTTCTCTTTGGCGCGCACCCTGGGATCGAGAATTTGTCGTTGGATGATGAAGAGGACATGTCCTTTTCCGGTGTACGAAAGATGTTGAGCACTGAGGCTCAGGCTTGGGATTGGATGTATGGGGGTGGTTCGCCTGTTTTTGGATACAGCGTTCCTAATTTCAGCATTCCGCCAGCGGAAATGACCGGTGCTGCACGCGAACCGCTCCGCGATCGGTTTGGTCTTGTTGCGAGGGGGCAGCGCTGCGTTTTTTGCGATTTGCCGCTGAAGCCCTCGGATGATGGGAGTTCTTCTCGCTGTGAGAATGGACATGTCTTTGGTTTGTCTCCCCCTGTTCCTCGCCCATCTTCATCACTTCGCATCCCTGGGTATTCAGTTCTGTTTCGCTGATTTGCTGATTTACTTTGCGTTTTACAGAAAATTGTGCGAATACCGGCGTTCCTATCACCGCGCCCAATGTCTCGAGAACATGTGGTGTCTGTGGTATGAAGTGCATCAAGGCTGAGGAACTGCTGAATATTGCTCCCCATATGAGAGATGTTATTGAGAATGATATCTCCTCGCACCTTTGTGGTGGGTGTGGCGGGAAGTTTACAAACTAGTCCTTGATGCTTGGTAGAGGTAGCGGTACTACATATTTGTATTTCTATATCTCATTTGCGACGGCGTGACAACATCGACGATGAATCACATGTATGTCTTGGCCGGTCGCGACTTCATTTCAACATCATAACTAAAACAACTCAGATAAAGCATTATTGCTGTCCATTCGTCATAAAATAGGCAGCCTTCCTTGGCCCCGAATGGTCGTAGGCATGCTCGAATGCCTCCTCCCACTGCTCTAGAGTGAATTTCCCAGTGACTTCATATCCACCGCGTCTTCCGATGGGAAGCATCCCGCTTTCAACAAGCTTAATGAGCTCATCGGCCTGTTGTCGGGTATACATGAAAGTTCCATGGAGCGTTAACCCTTTAAACACCACCGCGAGATACGGAATCTTAATATCGCCCGAAACACCGCCCATGAAGCTGATTCGCCCTTTTGGTCGGAGCGAAGCAATCCCGGACTTCATATGCGAGGGGGTGAAATTAAGCTTGGGCGAGATGTCGAAGTACACGTCCACGGACCCATGTGCTTGAACAGCTGCCGTGTCAGCTTCAGCATCACCTGTAATAGGCACTGTCTTCACTCGATCCCCTGTTCCCTTGAGGATCTGTTGGAGTTTCTCTGTGTTTCGGCCCATGGCGATCACCTTCGCCGCTCCCATCGCCAAAGCTACAAATACCGCTGCACTGCCAAAGTTACCCGTTGCGGGCGCCACCGCGATGGTCTCGCCTGGTCGTAGTCCGACGTCACGGAGTCCACCGTAGGCTACCATCAAGGTACTGATGTATCCGAGGTCAATAATTTCATACCCGAGCTCCTTCGTCAACACTTGCTCGTTGAGAACGTGCACATTCTCCGCTGGGACCTTAACCAGTTCTGCCCAGGTCCCATTTCTCCATTCTCCTTGCATCAGAGCTGCGCCCTCGGGGTTATACCCCATGAGAATTCCCTGGAGAAGGGGCGGTGCTAATGTGTTGTCTCGGTGTCGGACTACGCCGCTGGTGTACACGAGCATTCCGGATTTCAGATATGGTGTGTCTTGCGGGACGGCAGCTATTCGACAGATCGCATTTGTTCCGGGGATTAAGGGAAGAGGGTAGTTGTATCCTCGGGGGTTTCCATTGCAGAAGACTTCTTTGGCGTAGGATGCAATGTTCGAATATAATGGTCGGAGGATGACTGATCCCGCAGTAGGAAGTGGTGTTAGCAGCTCGACGATCTTGGCTGGTTCGGTGGGCGAGGTGAACTGTAGGCCTTTGAAAGTTGGTGGTAGGTTATGGTAGGTGTACTCAGCCATTTTGACCATAGACAGTTGTATTAGTAGAACTAAATTACTACGGAGGGAGTGATGAAATAGAATGTCGTACTCTAACTTCACTTGACCCTGAGTGAGCTCTCTATTAGCGAGAACACCAACTCAGAAAGTGATGACATTGAAGTACTCTAAAATATATTTTTTCATACTTCAGACTTCGGCAGTCGTACAAAGTATCCCGTTATCTACGACGGGAAAGACTGTTTAACGGAGACATGATAAACTTCACGACGACTATGTGATTCACGATGAGTTGGTTTAGCTGAACCGAATTCAGTCTAACCCGGAGTTTAGCTGACGCGAATACCCGAGCTCTGCGGACGTTACTTATGTCCAGGTTACTTAAAGTAAATTGATGTCTTATCGAGCGCGTTGCCAGTGTCAAGAAAAAGTATATAGCCCTCACTCCTTTCTAGTTCTCGTTCATATTCTCCATATCTTCAAAATTGTTTGAAGTTGGTGCAGACATGGCCGTGGTCCTGATCACCGGTGCTAATCGTGGCATTGGCTTCGCCATCGCCCAAGCTATTTCCGTCACTTTCCCGACAAGTACGGTACTTATTGGCTGTCGCGATCTCAGCGCCGGAGAAGACGCTCTTAGTCGTTTGAAGAAAGAGGGGCTCACTGCCACTCTACATGCCATTCAACTCGATATAGAAAGCGATGCATCCATTGCCTCTGCGGCAGCAATAGTTGGCGAACAATTTGGAAAGATTGATGGTATGAACTCGTACTGTTTTTGACTGATAACATACTGACGGGAACCCGCTAGTCTTAATCAATAATGCCATTAAACTTGACACCTCGCGCCCGGCAGAGATAGAACAGATACGCGAGACATCGAACTCTAATTTTAATAATGCCGTGACGTCTAACAGCATTGTGACCCGTGTTTTCACTCCGTTACTTCGAAAAGCGTCCTGGCCCAGAGTCATCATGATTTCAAGCACACGAGGAAGTATTCAGAAGAATCTAAGCAGAGAGGTTTGGACACTACCTATATGCCGTCTACGAGATTGCACTAACATCTATATGCACAGCTCCCGCCCGTTGTCTCAGTCGACTATTGCGTCGTCAAAGCCGCCCTCAACATGCTTACCGCACAGTTACAAATCGCAGAAGATGGGCAGGATGAAAATAACAGGATCACGTTTTGGGTCGCTAACCCGGGTCACTGCAAGACCGGATTCAATGGATTCAAAGGCCATAAAGATCCTCTTGAAGGTGCTGAGGTGGTATTACGGCTGTTACAGTCAGAAAGGGGAGAGGTTGGAGGTGGCACGTTTTGGGAGTTTGAAAATAACGAGTTTCGGGAGGTTCCGTGGTAACAGGTCACTGGAAATTGGTTATATTCGCCCCCATCTCCTGTTTCAAATCGGAAAATAACCGGTATCGTGTTATTATTGATATGTTTCCCGGTCGAATAACATGGCGGGCCAGAGTAGCTAGGGAACGTTTCGTACATATATAATTGGCTGTTACCACTACGCAGAGGACAACAAACCGTTTGACTCCCAGGCTGATCACTTCTGATGCCACATACACTGATCATTATGTGTGTTGAAATGAGGTGATTGTCCTGAATATACCGTAGTATCTAGGTAGATCAATCACCGGCGCGCGTTCGGTTTTTGATAGGATGAATTTAACGACATGTGTTGACGGCTTTATAATGGAGTTTATGCAGGTCGGACTTTAGCGGTGATATGTGGATTATGCTGCATTAGCGGCTAGGCCCCTAGTGCGACTAAATATCATCATTTCGTAGGTGATGGCCGACGAAACTTATTTTAAATACCATGCAGGGTAATGATATAGCGTCAGCTTGAGTATCTCATCCGGTGAAATGTATTTAAATATCAAATATCTAACGGTTTAATAGTGCCCTGTATCTTGTATTATAATAATGCTTGTGATGAGTCTCATCAGAATGTAGCTGATACTTTCAACTGGGAGGCTAGGCTATAAATGAGAAGGCGCTTGTTGTAAATTCTACGTATATATAGGTTACAGATATACTCTAGTGAGAAACTAGATGCAGACATCATTGCAGTGGCTGGATATTTCCCGGCTTTAAACTTGTGTCAATAAGATACACCGATTTAAATAAGCGTCATGGTGTTCTCTGAGGCCGATATTCCTGACTTGACTGGCAAAATAGCCATAGTCACCGGTAAATATTCACCCCTACCAACATGCTTCTTTGGGCACCAATCGGCTTAGTACTGGTGGTAATAGCGGGATCGGTAAGCAGACGGTTGCTGTCCTTGCTGCTAAGGGAGCAAAGGTGTACCTTGGAGCACGATCACACGATAAATATATCGAAGCTCTATAGGATGTACATATCAGCTATCCGTCGACAAAGGCCGCTCAAATCGAGTTTCTTGAAGTCGATCTTACATCTGCTGTTAGTGCTAAGGCCAGTTCTGATAGATTCAAATCGTAGGTGAATTGCCTCCTTTATCAAAGCACAAAGATGATTTATTCACGTTTTGTTGGGAACAGCGCTTAGATCTTCTCTATAACAATGCGGGGGTCATGGGTACTCCTCAAGAAAAGCTCTCCAGGGATGGCTATGAATTCGTAAGGCAGGCCTCTTTCTAGATTGGACTCAGGATCAGAACTGACATGCCAGCTCTAAAGCAATCGGCCGTCAACGTCTTTGGCACCTTCGTATTCACGTATCATCTTATTCCAATTCTCTTATTTACTGCGGAGATGAGCCCACCTGGCAGTGTGCGTATTGTGAACACTTCCTCTGACGGAGCTAAGCAAGCTCCAAAATCCGGGATTCCTCTGGACGACAAAACTTTGGGTTCACCCGCGAGCCGATTCCAAAGCTACGGACAGAGCAAGATTGGCGTTATACTCCTGACGCGCCAGCTTGCAAAGCGATATCCGACGATCATGAGTCTAGCGCCGCATCCAGGGCCTGTACAATCCAACTTGACCCGCGAGCTTGGCATCCCACGCCCTGTCATTTGGATTCTAAATGTACGACTCCCCAATTGTGATTTTCTCGGTTTACCTTTCCACCGCAATGACCACTGATAAGTCGTTCACAGCGAGTTGTATACAAGCCAGTCCGGTACGGCACTTTGACGCAATTATTTGCAGGTACCACCCCAGCTCTTGGAGAAGAATTCAATGGCTCTTATCTTGTCCCTCTTGCGTATGTTCATATAGATATTCTGCGTCTCCGTGGGTTTGCTTACGTGTTAATAGGAAGTTCGAAACACGATTGCCTCACCCACAATGCTATGATGATGACTTTGGTTCTAATGTCTGGGAGTGGAATATGGCCGCCATGGAAGCCGCCAGTGGAGCATAATTAGTAACATGAAGATAGAGTAGAGATTGACACGGCCCTTGGTGATTACTTTTTATTTGGTGGAGACAGAAGTTAACATTCCTCGATATTGGTCTCGAAGGGCCGCGAGGGGGTTAATATTGTAGGTTACTCGTAAATGACAGAATGCAAATTTCAGCTCTACTATCAAGCCAGAACAGCCTGCATTTCGGCAGGAAATTTTGGTAATTGGTGCCCCTGCATAATTGGCATTATTTGACCAAGCACGAGTTGTCAAGCACGACATCATTGTATGAAGTCAATTTATGGAAGGTACTCATTTATTAATAACTTGAAACTCAGTAATATAAGGCCGTTTGGCGAAAGCTCAAGGGCGTGGACATCTCCGATACCTAGCTAGTTTACACAATCACGTCACTGGATTAATAGATATCGGGTAGCACTCTAGTCAGACTCTACAATTAGGAACTTCCCAGCAAGCTCGCCGAGGTCAGCATCTTTGTAAGGAGTGCAAATCTCTCCCGATACTTTCTTCTTGTGGCACGTGCCGGATCCTGCAATACAGCGGTCAGGAATCAGATATAATATGGACAACTTCATAGGAATAGGAAGGAGACTGAGCGTGTGCAATCGCTCAACTTACCTTGAGTGCATCGCAAGAAAGAAGTCCAACCAATGTATCCCGTCACACCTGCGGGGACATCGTACGAAACCATTTGTGAATCAGATCTATTTTAGCTAAAACTGGAGGAAAACCCGATGCCAAGCGACATGATATTGTCAAAGCTCAGAGCTATATCAAGACTTTGAGTCCACCCTTGGGTACGAGTTTTCTGAATTTCTGTCGAAAGGGGGCCCTAGACAAGGCCCGATACGAGTTGTGTACCGTCGGCTGGACGTGTATAGTCCTCGTCGTACATGTCACTGAGATATACCAACCCAATTGCACGAGATGTTGATTTCGTCTTCAAAAAGTTGAGATCAATACTTCTAATCAATCGTTCTTATAACTGGTAGGTGATGTGTTATTATGTTGATACGATCATGCGTTTAAATCAAAGCCATTTGTAGCAGACACGGCTTTGGGTCCTTAGAGAGCCGTTGTGCTTGAACCCGTAACTTTAGATTGTCCTTAACATCAGCACCGTTGGCGGTCGGGATCGAGTCTAACAGATAACGGACTTACACTGTAGTATCCTTTCCAAGTAACGTTTTATTTACGTCTGATCATGTAGCCTCGGCTAACCTCATGACCGTGGAGACAGAAAACGCTCGTGATGTTGAATTTATAAAAGACGACTATTGTCCTAATATACCGCTTCATTACCTAGCAGTGACTACATCTCAACACAGACTGTGACCATTCCGAACACTTACAAGGCCCAAACCCGCCCGTTTGAACAGCACAAACCCAAATATACCAACCTTTTAAATAAGCCCACGATGCGTTTCTCAGTCCTTAAGACGCCCCCCCTCTTCACCATCCGAAAAGGAGCTGTGGCTGATTGGTAACTGCTCCGATATTCTATGTTTGCAAGACATTAAATTATTCTAACATCTTATCTAGGATGGTAGAAGCCTACGAACCTGGTTACCCAGCGGCCGACAAGTATGAGTCCAGTGTAGGCTTTACAGCGGGTACTTCAAGCGATGAGTTGTGGTGCGTTGGCATTGCGTCGGCACATAATTTCGTGGCCATGGGCATTAAGGACGCCATGAATGTTACCTTCTTTTCGGATCCTGAATGCCAATACGTCATTCCCGAAAATGTGACTATACTTCATTTCTTGGTCTAGCATACAGCTCTGCCTATACTAAGTGCCACGCCACAAGGCCCAAAGAGATACCCAGGCAAACTCTTCAACTACAGACCGTTATCGAGGCAGTTAAGGAGCTGCCGCAGTGATGTTAGCTTGGCGTGCGGCGCTGGGAGCCTACTAGTACAGTAACACATGGATATTAGGGTGTGCCTGTAGATTTACCTCCCGGTCGGGTCGCTAGGGGCGGGATTTGAAGATTCTATTTACCGTGTACTACATTAATGAATCAAAATGAGCCGTCGGTCGGCGTAGCACTCGCGCATAGCTGCCAGTCCGAGACACGCACTGTGATATTCTTATTATTGTGCAGAAAATAGTTGTCCAAGTCCAAGATGTTCTCGGCCGTTTGAGGTCGACACATAGTAGGCAACAGGGCAGGAGCAAGTGGAACTTCATCAGCCATCTCTTTAGTTATTGATATTAGACACTGTAGAAATAAGGAAGTTAGGTACACTCCACTCTCAACAACTATACGTATCTCTGTCTCTCCCATAGTCTCTGAGCTGCTTCTTTCCTTTTAATCATCCTGAATACAACCACTATTCTGCTACGTATGTACGCGTCTCCACTATCCCTTGACACACACAATATCCAATAGCATCATTTGCTATAGGTCGTAGCCTTACGTTTTAGTAGTAGTAGATTATTCGCTGTACTCACGAGTGTTTATAGGTAATATGATTGTCATTCTCCCAGGCAGAACGCCAAGACGTTCTGCTGTTGCTGGTTTCTGGGAAGATACCACGTGCAGATGCGAGCAGATATCCCAAGAGTGCAAAGCATTTCTTTATTGACATTAAGGGCGTCATAAGCGGATCGTGTGTTCAACGTCAAACAATAAACAGTATGACTAACCAATAACAATATATTTATATTCCTAGCCGCGCTCATCTTTCCCTGGAAACCGTCACGCTCCGCTACTTGTCCACCGGTGTACTTTGGCGCTACCAAAGCCTTGATGTCTTTCTTAACGACTTATTTTTGTACGTCATTGATCAAGCCGTAGACCAAACACTACAGAAACCTCGTCTTTATAACATTACCCTCAACCAGCCCAAAACAATGTCCTGTTAAGAACTCAGAGCTTTTAGCGCCATGGTAAATATACCTAAGCATTTTATTATCGCTATCGTTATTTATTCGTTTGCAGTCTTAATTTTACAATGCGCGGTATTACAACAACAGCACACACGCTTCCCTGCGCTTTGGCAGCTATAACAGGCATCAGCAGGTTTCTGGTAGGCACACCCGCAGCTGATACCGAACTCCTCTCACAGTTCCTACTGTTAGGATATGGAACAAAGGGGTAGTGTGTATATAGCCTAGTAGTAGTTACTAGAGACTTTGTAGTTCCTCACGCAACAAGTTATGTAACCCCTACCTATGGTTGACCCTTCGTGACACCTACAAGCAGTAGGTGAGATGGTTTATGGCAGTAACCTAGAGCTGAATTGAACGCATTCCTCGTCAACAGACCCAATATTGCGGGCCACTACGCTATCCCTGGCCTAAATATCTATGCATCCGCTAGCTCAGTGCTTTCGGTAACCGAGGCTACCATCGACGGCTGGTCGTGGTTTATCGTCGTGGCTGCCGATATACCCCTCGAGAACTCAAGACTTGACCTGGATTTCAGTCAGAGTCCGATATATTACGCTGGGTTGAGACTGGCCCTTAACGCACCTTCGCTAGAAGTCGGTAATGGGGGTAACCTTACTGTTGATGACGATTGGCAAATGTGTGTTTATCAGTGGAGCCTCTGGAACGTCTCATACCCACACAAACTACGAACTAATAATAGGACATATGGGAGTATATTGAGTGAGAGTGTATCGCTGATATAGAGAATTTAGCTGCGCCTATGATTGAAGAGAACTGCCTATTTCCCATGCCAAGCACTATTGTATCTTGTCGTCATCACACTGATGGCATTAAGGTGTTTGATAGCGAATGCAGCGCGTTATTTATCAATGCCTCGCTAATCAGGGATTCGGAATGGGAAAACGGAAAGCTTGAGATTTGGGGGTTCGGCGGCGATACGGCCTACCATGGTGGGAATGAGACTGCGTACTACAAGATATGGAGCCTTACCTGGCCTGATATGGTCGGTTTCTCGAATGGAAAACACTGGACAGTGTCTCTAGCATGTGTGCGCCCGACGGACATCACCCTAGGAAGCAAGGTTCCAATTGACAAAAGTAATGGGAATTCGCTGGGCTGTAGTTTTCCTTAAATAAGGTTAGCAATTTTAGTGTTCATACTAATGCTGTAATTAGTTCATACTACTCGTCCTGTCGTTCAAAGCAATCGAATGGTGAACTAAAGGCTAAGAAAGGTTATTTGCCTCAAGATGGTAGTTCCTGAATTGTTATACCAAAATAGAAGAACGCTTCGGCTCCCTCTAATAAGGATCCTACCTCCTTAGTGGGGAGATTGCCTTTCTAATGTTAAGATATATTCCAGACCGTATCTGGTTAAATAGTAGACTCTCTAAACTCACTGATGCTCTGGAACATTAGTAGATCCGTAACGGAAGTCTTGGCGTCTCTGCACGAATAAAAAAAATCACGTAACTTGCAAAGGTAAAAATATTAGAAGGACATTTAGGCGAGTTCAAAAGACCAAGACTCACAATTCTACTGGTCTGCTGCGGGGAAACTTAGGCTGTCGCGCCTGAATTGGTCTCTGCGGAAACTCATAAAGACGACCCCTGATATATATTACAACAACTCTGACACCTAGCGCTGCGGCCTCGCAATTAAAAGATTGTAACCTCCGTAGTTCCGCGTGCCCGATGCGGCAGCCTGTCGGTCTTTAAAACTTCATTCTTAACGCTTTCATTCGTGGGAACAACAGCTCGCTGGATAATACCCCGAATGCGCCCATCCTTGGGAACAGGATAATTATATATTGGCGTTGAACATTGCCCAATTGTCGATATGCTCACCCGAAATCTCAAAACAGATCTCCCCGTTTAGTTCTAAGTTTTTGGGACATGTTCCTATATCTATATCTATGCCTGGCGGCAGTGCCGTTAGCACTAAGCGGTTCTTGGATCGCACCTGGTGCCGTTTGGTACGATACCAATGGCAAGAAGATCGACGCTCATGGCGGTGGAATTGTGCAACGCGGAAGCATATTTTACTGGATTGGACAATCAGCCGAAAGTATACTTTCTTCTCAGGTCCGATATGTCGATGGGAATGTTGCTGATGATTGTGTTAGATGAAACACCTATGATGTATTCATCCAGCGACCTCCTTAATTGGCAAAACCTTGGAGCGCAGTCCACTGTCTCGGCCATGTGGAGGCCCAAATATGTGAAGCCGAACGGTTCCTTTTGGGTATCTACTGCTTTATCACACACCCACAAGCACAATTACTAATCCACTTCTGCGTGAAGCTCTTTGGTCAACAGGATCGATATAGCCTATCCTTAAAGTCATCCCAGCTTGTTGGGGGCTATGCCCAGTCTGCCAAAGTTTACCTTCCCCCGAATTCCTACTCTTATTCAGACACGGGCATGTTTGAAGACCCTACTACGAGTAAGTATCATCGGATGGGGCGGTGATCAAGATCTTGATTAACAATCTGCAGATACATGGTATCTTCTCACAAGCGCGGATCACAATATCGTACAGATCAATCAGATAAATGCGGATGGGACACTGGGCAAGGAAGTCTCTAGCCTAAGTAGTAGAATCGTCACCCTTATCTGAGAATAGTATCACTGATTGAAGATAAGACGCCGGCGCATACGAAGCTCCTGGGCTGTTCTACGCAGATGGAGTGTACTTCCTGATCTGTTCGGCGAAAACAGGCTGGAGAGCCAATCCCAACAAAGTTTTTTGGGCTGCCTCTATCGCCGGCCCATGGACTGGAGGAACCGACATTGCCCCTGAAGGAGAGAAAACCTATGGATCTCAGAACACCTTTGAACTAACTATCACTGGGTCGCAGAAAACCACCTATATCTTTATGGGTGATGCTTGGGATTCAACTGGTGGTGTTAGTTCCAACTATATGTGGCTTCCAATGACTGTTGATACCAGGTATATTTAATCAGCCAGCCTCCTTATCATAGTTACCTGTTCAACTAAAATCTCTGTCTAATATAGTGGCAAGACTGTCACACTTGACTACTACGCCATGTGGGCAGTTGATGTCGAAACGGGTGCCATCTCTTCAGCGAAAGCGAACAAGCGGTACGAAGCAAACCATTTGCTATCAAAGAGAACAAGTATGTCTGCCAAAACGTGACGTAAACTAAACTGACTTAGAAATCATAGCTGGTAGTGGATCGACTGAAATAACTTTCTGGAATGTCACCGGCACCGGATCTATGCAATGGCTAGCCTTCGACTACACGGTGAACAAGCAGAACGGTAAAGAATATTCCGAACGAACCATCGCTGACTCACGTTGACATTGTTTTGTATTAGCTGGCGATGCTTACGTCGTCGTAAATAACGAACCAGCCGTGAACATATCGAGCCTGAACTCGCGGGCTGGATATCACCACTTGGTGCCCGTACAATTAAAGCTGAGATCCGGTGATGATAATACTATTGTTTTCGGGTCTATTGGCCAAGATGGTATGTACATTACCATCCGGCTCTTGAAATTTAGCTGACATGTTCAATTAGACTTCGAGATCTCAGTCAACGGAATTGAATCTTTTTGAGGCGATCAAGACATTCTATAGCAAAAGTCTATAATGGTTTATTGCAGTGAACAATCACAGCAACGAACAAGTGTACTCACGACCTTCGTCATCTGGGGGGAATAACTACTAAGATTTAGTTCACTATCATTCGAGATTTGCTGCCCGCTAAGGCGGTCCCCAATTGCACCCAATGCTCCCAAAAAAAATCCTGCTTTCCCTCTAACTCTGTTTTGGGTGGGCATTGGCATCTCTCGCGAGAGTCCACTCATGTATCTTATCAAAGTTACGACAGGTGTGCACAACTTCGGTGTTTTGTAAAATGCGATCACGCTTTGTTGACCACTGGACTGGGATCATAGTTAGATCGGCGGCACACATAACACCTTGCCGTAGATAATCGATGCAGTGTTCTGTGATTCTCTATTAGCCTTTCTCGTGGTCATCTTATGATCCTGAGTACTCACCAACGTGCATAGTATGTACAGGTTCGGGATTGGGAGGAGTGTAGTAGTCGGGACGAAGAGATCTGCGAAGGACGTCCTTTTCTCGAGTTAGTACAGCATACTGAAGAATGAGGCGATTTCGAAAACTGACTAAGCAATGAAGCTGGTGAAATGAGTCTGGTCCAGTTAGGTACCAGCCTCCAGGCTTTTGATACGTGATATCAGCAACACTATCTGCTTCCTGCCCTCTTAAGTCGACGGCTTGGCCTAGTGATACTCTGAATCAGCAGTGAAGAATGTATCTGGACCATGTGTGACCTTACCTCTAATCAGCGACCTCCAGCGTCGATCCAATTCATCGCTTGGTTCGCCTACGTATTGAGGGACGCCTGGCTCGACAGCCCGGTAAGTCGTACCATTTTCGTCAAACTTCAGGCCACCCGTAAATTTGACCTGTACAACTTCAATTGAGGAGCGCAAAGGCTCTGTAAAGACGAAGCACATTAGTTCATGAAATGGCCAAGGGACGAGGAGTTCTAGCGTGGCTCACCGAGATCAGTGTCAAACCCAGTCTCGTAAGTATATTTCCGGGATGGCGGCCGGACCACCGTTGTCAACCAAGATGATACACCCAAGGATACGAGCCAGAAGATAATGATCATTGCGTTCTTTGAACGACGCCGTACCCTTTCTCCACCTTCATTTACGAACGACAAGTTGCTTCCCAAATCACTTAGGTTCCATCTCTCACTGACACTGCCTGGTATCATTGTGGTCGTAGACGCGGTCTCCGAACTCTTCTCGGCTTCGGAGTATTGAGACGCTACCTCCACACTCTTCTTCTCGAAAGCCATGGCGCGGCTCACTAATACACGAATATGTTGTTTCTCAGGTAATAGAAGAACCTTCACCTCCCCGGCGAGAAATGAAGATGGAGAAAGGAGGATAATTTTTGGGGCCCCTTACATCAAGTGACCTGGGAACTCCTTTCCAACCATGATCTTGTGAGCTCGAAACCAGACAGTGCCGGAAGTTCCATTGGCTCAAAAGGTACATCCAGTGTCATCCACAAGCTCTGCCGTCCTCCTGGGACTTCAGATGAAATCAATGTCGCAACATTGCACAAGTCAACACCTTCCTAAAACTGAAAGGCGACTAATGATGAAGCTCAAGATAGGTGGTCGCGTGCTTGCGATCAGAGCTTGCAAATGTTTAATAAGCGGACAAAGAATGGGCCAAAGAGACCCCCAATTAGGAAAGGTCGAAGCTATTTCATATATTCTGTAATCATCGTGAGCCATAAGCGCCGGGAACGGAGCATCGTGGACAGTTGAATGCAGAGTAGGGTCTCAAGGCGAGAGACAGACTTCCCGTGGTGTTTAGAAGAGGGTCATAAACTGGGACCAAGAGTGCTTGATGCTGGTCAACGACCTTCCTTTTTGAGTTGATCGGTGAATCTGGATCGATGAAAATCCGGGGTAGCTAACCGTTCGAATCACACCTTTGGCTGAAATAAAAAAATTATGCGCTTGCTTGACGCACGCCACGAGGCTTCGCTCTCCGAAGGACCTCTTAAATCCAAAGTGCTATGGTGACATATCAATATCCTATCGTAAGCAATCTTCAGCTGACTGATCTAGACGCCTTTTCGCAAGCTAAAAGCGCCACGCGATAACACTATCGAGATTTACCGTAAGCGAACACAGCACCCATTGAAGAGACCAGACATGAGTGCTGATGTCGCAAAAGGCTTCAAAAATGCCTAACCAAAGCCAAGCCAGCTTTATACTAGTGAGTGTGACGAGAACTTAAGGCGCATAAGAAAAATTACTAGATTAGTAAGATTGACTACGATGAGCTAGCCAAAACAGTTATCTAACTCTCGTCAGAGCACTAATTCTTCGCGGAATGCATCATTGTTCTAGAGCTGTAAAGTCATTGTACCTCTCTGTGACTAAGTTGGGGCTACCGCTTTGATGACTTTTCTAGAATTTGGTCGGCCAGTTCTAAGACGGCTAGGAATTGTGTTGGTGGTATTTTTGAGGTAGGCACAATCTAGAATATTATTAAAGACACAGACAGACGCACCTGGACAATTGCTCCTGGGTACAGTTCTATAAGTGTCCTCGCGAACTCTTCCTGTCAAATCACTGATGGCGCCAAGTTTGAGTCGTATTACTGTAGCGCTAGCATGCGCTCGCTCCCTGTTACCTGCATGATGTAATTGTCACTATCCTGCCACGCATCGTGAAATATGCTATGTTGTTGTTATCGTATGCACAGCCTACGTGTCCGGCAGCTAGAGACTAGCTCCGTTCATCGAATGCGACTCATTGATGCGCTCCCTGATAGTCACTTGGAAATAGCTACACATGAGGCTTGCAAGCCGCGGCAATGAATGCTATCCTATCAGGGAGTTACCACCTAAGTATGTAGGCACACATGCTATGGCAGTTGACTACTATGTATTTAATAACCGCTTTTAGCTGATGAGAGTATTAGGATATTTGAAATAGTCTTGTCAATAAAAAGATTTCCTGTCGCATGATTTACAAACTAAGCCGAGTAAAAATAATGGTATTTTTATTTAAACAAATAAAGATCAATGAACTATCCAGGTACCAACATCCATGCCCACTTTACGTCTTCTACTTAGTGATCGCCGTTTCATCACACTCCAAATAGCAAGGGACTTCCCGCATAGCCAAATCCGGGGAAAAAGTCACCTAACCCAGCTTAAAGCCGACTATTCCCTTTCTAGTTTAGGGCTAATATGTCACAAATGTGAATCCAATGAAAGTAGACTGTATAGTAATAAAAGTTTATACGATTGAGGTAACTTGGACAAGGATACTAATATAGCTGCCCATCATTCCTATTTCACTAGATCCATTCTTGTTCCCTGTCCCCATTTAACGGCTTAACCAATCCTTTCCAGTCAACAAATCAACAGATGGACTTGATGAAGACTTCGTGCAACCATATTACTCCTTGTAGAGAATGTTGATGAAAGGGCTGATTGAATCGGCTTCCTCTGCCAAACGTTTATAAACAGTATTCTGGACTGCATCGACCTCGAGAGACTCTCGTTTGTACTTGTAGAGAAGGTTGATGAAAGCATCGACATCCTCGTCAGTCAAGCGTTTGTAAACAGTATTCTGGACAGCATCAACTTCGGTGGCGCCGCGCTTGTACACTGTATTCTGGATAGCATCGACCTCTGCGCTGCCACGCTTCTCCTTGTAGAGGATGTTGATGAAAGGGCTAATGGAATCAGCCCCCTCGGTTGCACGTTTGTAGACGGTGTTTTGAATGGCATCGACTTCATTGGTGCCACGCTTATAGACGGTGTTTTGAATAGCATCAACCTGATTAGAAGTTGGCGCAGCAGATGCGAAAGTGGCCATAACGGCGACCAGAGCGGTGACTTGGAAATGCATGATGAAAAATGTCTGATGAAAGGTTGTGATTGAGATTATGTTGATATTGATGGTGAATACTAAGTGGTCGGGATATGGAAGATGGAAGATAGAAGATGCAAGCTGTATGATGTCCCTGGAATGCTGCCGATCTTGTCGACTTTATACTGCACATTGAGTAGCGTTTATTCATCAGAAGCTCAACACCACTCTTGTGAATTATTGCACGATATGCTCTAGCCCAGCGTTTCCCCGGCTGGTGGTCACGGATCATGCTGTCATGCACTCGCCGCATAGATGGCCTGGCCTCAGTCATCTTCTTCTTGGAATGCCAATTTACTCACAGCGAGTTCCCTTTTCCCGATATCGCTTCCCGTCGTCTGCAGCTCCTCTCGGCCCTCGTTCGTGCGATTGTGATATTCACAGCTTGAATTGTGCTAGCTCAGCCAAGACCCGCATGGAGCCTGGAAACACTCCAGACCGTACAGCTCACACTATGTACATCCGACTTATGTGAAGACGATTTGATATTGGATATGTATTATTTGAATTACCAGCGACAACCCATCCCGTATTGTTTGTCTTCTGCTATTCCTGTTTATTTGTTCTCAGCTTTGGCACCTCCGTTCTTTCCCATCCTTTTCATATTCATTATTCCCAGCGTCGCATGTTTCTACTATGGCGCCTTCATCTGAGCCCAAGTATAGTTCCATCAGAGACAGCGAGTCTAAAGACTCCGACTCCGACTCTGAGTCAATGGGACTTCTACGAGAAGCTCTGGCACAGCGTAACAGACGACGTCCTGTGTGGCCATGGATCCTCCATATAGTTCTATTTGCTACATCACTTGCATTGTTCATTACGGGTACAGTCCGCTATAATAAATCCATCAAGTCGGAAGCGTCAACAGAGCCTGGATGGACACAGGAATATGGTATGAACCTGCATTCTCACTATCTCGAAAGTCACTGACGCCATGCAAGGTCCTGCAGCCCGCGCCGTTGGACAACGGCATGGCTGGCAACTACTAGGAGCATTTGATCAGCCATCGCCTTGGCGAGGAGAGCCAAACCCAGATCTTGATGAAGCCTGGGAGAAAATTACACATGGTAAGCTCAGCCGACTCAATGGAGTATTAATCACACATTGACGTAAAGATTCAGCCGGAGTCTTCTCCGTCACACCGGAAGAAATTGAGCGAATAGGAAAGATGGATAATAGCACAGTGATGCTCCCCGAAGAGTCTGGTGGTGGCTACATGGCATCCCTTGAAGCTACACACCAGCTACATTGCTTGGTACGTAGTCAAGTTCATTTGTGTGTTATTTAGTTTCCGTATTGTTAACCGGCGCAATGCTTAGGACATGCTGCGGAAGTTTTCTTTCAGGGATTATTACGCTGATAAAGCAGCTCCATTTGCTGATCCTCACAAGTTGCGCACTCATATGGGTATGTAAACTTCCATGTTAATAACCGGCGGTTTTAACTAATATGTTTACAGATCACTGCACCGAGATGCTTCGACAAGTCATTATGTGCAATGCTGACTTGCGTAAGTCACTTCTAATGTCTGAGATCGGCAATGATATCTATATCTATCCCTGCCAGTCTTTTATACACACTTGCTTCTATGAAAAATTCAGTTCCTAACATACATATCTTGTAGATATTATTACATACAATTGGGTTGGCCACGTTGACTACCCTTGGCCCAACTTTAGCATCAACAGGCAATGCCGAAGTTGGGATAACATGATGGACTGGATTATGGAGCGCACCGCGCATACTCATGAGAAGAATGGACTAATCCACCGGCCACCTGGCGCTGCTATCATGGATGTAAACCCTGTAGAATACGTACACATAGACTTTTGATAGATTATGAAACCTGTGATCAAGAGCTTTCTACTTTTTAGAAAGTCTCTCTATATGTGCAACCTGGTTGGCAAATAGAAAATATACACGTAATGCTTATCAGATGAAATTTGGTTAGAAGTTGGAGGGTGAAAAAAAATTGTTATATCAGGGTGGGTGTTACCCAGGTAGTTCAACTTTCTCGGTGTGACCTACAAGCCCCTTTCTCTTTCTTCTGGGTCCTCAGCCACCAAATGCCTACAGTGGCTCGAAAAAACTCCCGTCCGCGGTGCCATTTTAAACCAAAACTCACTTAATTAAATTAACTACGCCACATACACAAACCATAATGACGTAGTAGTGTCAGGGCAATTTACTGACTCGCCTAATCTGACGGATATTTCCCACCTCGGATCTCAGCCAACTCACCTCGTGCTGAGCATTCACTCAGCGGTTGAATTACCTTTGCAAGATATTCCCGCTCGAACAATTCTACGCTACTTTCTTCATCTCCTGGTAGCTGACAATCCAACAACGTTTGTACGGCAGATTGATATCTCTCACCCATCCGCCACCCGATATCAGTCAGCAGCTTGCTAGTCAAATAGTTGTACCACGAGGTGCGGTCAACCATCTTCTGCCGCCTCTGATCTGAGATGGTGCTTTTTATAAGGCACCATCGCCCAATCTCACACAACACCACCCCGAGACTATATAGATCAGTGCGCCGCGAAAACCCCTTATCAGCCGCTGGATGGTAGTACTACTCTAGCTCGCTGTTTTCTAGCGGACCCCGCGAGAGTGACTCGTCATCGCTGGGCTGCGAGTATTAAAATCCTGTGATAAAAGGGTCTGTGACTTTTATGACTGCCTCCTGACCGAAAAAAATCGCAAGGAAGAGGATGCTGCTGCTGTGGAACCCTTTATGTAGCCACCCTGCGCTGTGAAGATTGCTAAACGCTGTGGCTAGCTCGAAGGCCAGGGTAAATCTATCACCTAGGGGGGTATGGGAAAGGATTTGTCTCTAATCAAAGACCGAAGTGTACGCGGGGGATGAATGCGGAAATCCGTTGTGTATCTTGGCCGAGATGGTTGACCAGAACGGTGAGGCAGTAGTGATGACAGACCGGTTTGCGGCGCACCAAAGACGTAACCGATACGCTGCACCCCGAACTCGACTTCGTGTTTAAGGTCGTCGAAGATGCCATAGCAGACTGGTAGGCGGAGGGCCGCTACAACAATCGGAGTTAGTTATCGCTATTTAGAGCATAATTTTGAGAGGGTTTCCGAAGCTTTTAGACATAGTCCTGCCTAAAAAGGCAGCCTTGTGTTCTGAAAGTCGCTTAAACAAGGAGAAACTATTACCGAGAATTACTTACGGTCGCCAGCCTCTTTTAGTAGATAGCCTAGAGCCTTCACCCGACGGACATATTCTGGTGCTGCTTTGCCGCTGCCAATGATGCTCCATTCAATCCACACGTTAATAGGCGTTTGGCCAGGCAATGTCAGATTGCCGAGAGAGTCTGATCCTTTCCAAATTTGAAGTTCGCTGGTTGTTATTCTAATCCCAGGCGTATCTGACGGCTGGGCTGAACTAACTCGCATTAACTTGGCTTTGGCTGACATAACCAAAGTAGTACTGGCCTTAGCCTCGGGATCGCGTAAGCTCTGTAACATGCTAGCGTTTGTGATGTGATTGAAGCTCATTAAGGGTAGAGTTTTCTCTATCAAATGAGACTCTGATGGATTGACAGTCAGGTATTCGAGTTAGTCGAAAAGATTGCTAATTTTTGACACATTCTCTTCGAATTCGGCTTTTCCTTTAATCGTCCACAAAAACCTTGCCGGGAGTGAAGTACTGTGTTGCCGTGTATCATTACCAGCAACCTAGTATCACGGCGAATTGCAACCTGTTCGCTTTCGCGAACGATACCAATTGTATGATCAACATAATTCCCGTGTTGACACCCGTTGTTGGACCTTAAATAATCGACTGTTTTTTCACTTAGGGGCTGATATGCATTGCCAAATTATCGAGACTCAGTTCGGGTTGAGCCATGCGCGATTCGTCGCGGTAAGTAAATGCTGAAATCATGTTGTTCCCCCCCTCTTCTAGCAAGATCTTCTGTCCCTTGACAATATAACTCGGAACGTTAACTACTGAGACGAACAACTATTAACTCAAGGGCTTGACAGTGGAATCCGGCGGTCCTTGACAACTGTGAGTAGTCGTTACGTTGCGTCGCATTGTTTATACAGCTCGTTTCTCTAAGTAACTAATGACGATGTGCTTCACAGGCACGGAGATGTACTCGGGCTATGACTATTGCGTTTCGATCCCCCACTACGTACCTACCTATAGTAGCACTACTACGGTTGCCGCAACTTTCGCGGCCCCCACAGGTACCAGTACTACCACGGCAGAGACGACGTCCTCAACCAAGACAATGTCAACAGCCAAGACAAGTCTAATCGCCAAGGAGACGAAGTGAATCACGCCCGGGGCTCAGTAATTAGACGTGTGGCGGTGAAGGAGAGTAAAGGGTGCAATCAATGGAGAGTGATCCCCTGCCAAGTTACCAGCAGTATACAACCTAGCTAGAGAGTAAAGACTATAGGATTGAGGACTTGATCGCTTCCACATTGATGGTAATCCGAACCTAGGTGATGGCTTTGTTCCTAGTCTTGCTCAACCAGGGACCTAGTTCACTGTTATTAAAAATGCTGTGTAAGGCCAAATAAATTGTCCCTAAAATGGAAAGCTTCACTGTTAAGCTTTTTTTATTTTAAATACGCTGTAAATCAAAATGCGAAGCATTTTAATTTAAATTTTTTTGCGTAGGCGGCAGCGGTATACAGTACTGTAAATATGTTGTAGTTGATGTCTCAAATAAACTTTAACTAATTAAAGCTTTGCAGAGTTTTTTTAAACCAATAAAAAAACATCTCACTTTTATAAAGTTTTGGGGGTTTCGGCGTAAAACTTCTCAAGCTTCACCTTCTCTTTTTTCTGGAAAAGTGTGGCGGTATGGTGAAGCTTTCCAATAAGCTACATGTAGGTACCTCTGTGTCTGATCCTACGTACCGCTTTTTCTGTGTCAACTGTCTGTCGCGCTTACGGACCATGTGTAATATGGAACCGTATTAATTGCTGAGAGATATAAGTAGACTTGACCAACCGTTAAGACTTGGACAGAGTTGAAAAGAGGTTGCAATAAATAGAGACCTCTAACCCCTGGATTATGATCTGTGAGCCGGGCGGACGGTTTACGCAGAACAAGCGAAACCGTACTGTAACTTAAGGTATAATACATGTAGTCTTACCCAAGAAACACGGGAAATCCACAGACTGGTCAGCTCTATCCGTACACCAAAATCCCGTACGGAAAGTTGGGGCGCATTGTCATTGCCGGGTTCTTTAAAGCGCTACAATATCTCCCGGTTCATATTTCGAAAGTTCGGTAAAATCAGTACATATGGTAGCTACATGGTAGGTACTTATCTACTGAAAATTGGGTCGGGAGGTATTATAGCGCTTCATGTTCTGTGGGCAGGGAGATAGGTTAAGTTAATAGTCTGAGGTCGGTCACACGCTCAAGGTTCTAGTGAATCGTCTGCAAAGAATACAACAATCAATCAACGCTCATCATTTCTATTCGCTTCATTCTGATAAGTAAATATGAGATTGCACATCACATCATGGCGCAACGACCCTGGTCGGAATCTTTCTTCGCTGCTTTATCAAGCAATCGTGCCACCTTCTTATGCCCGGCCTTCAACGCCAGATCTCTCGCAGTATTGTCGAAGTATTCCGGTTCATTGACATCCGCACCTCTAGATATCAAAAAGCGAACAGCGTCCTCGTTTCCATTCTCGGCTGCTTTTGTAAGTGCTGTCATCGAGACCTGGTACCACATATCTCCGCCCCATACGTCGACTATCACGGACGGCGAAACACGCGTCTTAACTCGATAGTTGATATCCAGCCCACATCCGTCGCCATCGCGATAGTCGAGGAGCAAGGCGAGAATCTCGGCGCCGCCTTGAGAACGGTCAGTAACTGCCCACCGGAGTATCTCTGGATTGAGCTTCTCGTCGGCAGGCAGGCGCGCAAGGACGTCACGCAGCAGCGACGGGTCCTCTTGCTTTATCGATATTTGTTCCACAAATATCTGATACAGCGGTTTATGTGCATATGGTGGTACGAGAGTAATATCTAGAGCTGGGTCGTCGAGCAGTGCACGCACTACTGGACCACCAGATGGGCCGATCTGAACCGCATTTTCGGCCAGGCCGGGCGACGGCGCAAGCCAACAAGCTCTGAGGGCGGACACCCAAAAAGTAGGCGGAGCTCGTTCATAATATTGATGGAAAAGGCAGGGACACAATTCACAGTTGAATAAGTTGAACAGAGATTTCTCGGGGGGTTCGGGGCTAGCTGATAAGATATCTGTAGCAAGGCCAGGTAGTCCTCGCCGAAGAGCAGCTACGACTACAATCTGGAGTTGAAGCGGGGGCAAATTTGTCGGAAGCGCTGACCGAAGAAGTTCCGCAGACGAAGTGGGATCCATGCGACGTAGTACGTCGATGACCTCTTTCGAAAAATCGGACTCATCACACAACATACACAGCTTGATGGCGGCAGCGACGGGGCCCATAGGACCGCATTTGGAAAGGGCTGCGAGATTGGTAAGATCGCTGTCTTCGGGATGGCGGATACCGCGGGTTATATGTGAAAGGGCACCATCTAGGAATCCGTTATAGGATAGTTGGCCGCTCTCGAACTCTTTGGCGATTGACTCGAAACATCCCAGTGAGACGGGCTGGTCCTTGTCGTCTGCAAACTCGTATGCCCACGTGTGAATGGCGATGGAGGGGTATTCGTCAACATAGCGGTTCTTACTTGGTGCCATTGGTGATGGTTGAGCTGCTTGAGACTTGAGTGAGACGTAGATGCTGGGGTTCAAAATAGGAAGAATTAGATTGCTTTGTGGTCCAATTCCGCAACAATGAACAAGTCCAATAGTCTTATGCACTTCAGAGCCAACTGCATAGTTACTTCTTATGTTTGGCAGGGATGTTTTTCCACATCACCAGCGCAAGCGCTTCTCCACAGGCTCCTTGACAGGGATGGCCCGATCCAAACCTCACACAGCTCTTATAGGCGGGCTTGTACGAAGTACCATTTACATGTTGGTTAGTAATCGGCAAGATATGTACTCACCTCTCGCCTCTTAACAAGAAGATGACTGCGTACCGTGGCCCCATGACCGCCGTTGACAAGGCACAGCCGCAGCGCAGTAGTATTTTAGGAAAGCGAGTAAAGAAATAAGTACTCAAATCTATCCAATGATTAATCACATATTTTAGTCAGTGTAAGATCAAGGTAAGCTAACCTAGGGTCTCACGGCCCACCCCATTACGGACCACCCAAATGACGCGTTTTTTCTTAGCTACCTATTTCTTTGTTTATATAATAATTTAACAACCACTTAACTTTAGAAGCTTTTTTTTTTTTTAATTTATTTGTTTTTGATTGCTTTTTTTTATAATGCTTTTAATTAACCGAGAATACTGCGCGTTTGCGGTAATATGCGATATTAAACTTAAAATGTTATAACGAGCAGCTATTAAAAAGTAAGCTATATTTTGCAGCTATTTATGTTGCTGCATTAAAGGTATTTTAATTTAAAAAAAAGCATATTAACTGTTTTAAGCTTTGTTTATTAAATTTAAAGCTTAATTAATTTATTAAATAATTAATTAAGCTAAATTAAGCTTTATGCTTATTATAGTTATTTTTAAGCATATAATTAAACGGTTATTTTAAGCTTTAAATGATTTTGTTATATTAAGTAAGTAGTAGCATATGCGTTTTTTAGCTTAAAATAAAGCAGTTAAATTAGCTAAAGTTAAAATAATTAACTATAAATGTATTAACGGTATAATTGCAGTTAATATTAACATTTTTTTTAATTGCTTTAATATGCTTAAAATTTAAATTATTTTTTAAGTATGCTGGTATAACACTAATAAAATAAAAATTAGTTAAAGCACTAAAAAAAATTATTAAAATATTATTAAAGTTTTTATATGCTAAGCTTTAAAATATAATATTAAAAAAAACAAGTAAATAATTTATGTTAAATATATAAATAGTTTTAATAATATTTTTTTTTTATTAATTATTTTAAAAAGTATTTATGTTTAATAATAATAGTTTTTTAATAGTAATTATAAATTATTTAAAAATTAACAGTTTAATTGTTTATTTAATAAATAAATAAATAATTTTATTGCGTTAAATTAGCTTTAAAATATTTTTATATTATATATTTAAGTTTTTTATAATAACTTTTAAATAGTTTTAATATATAATAGTTATAAAAGTTATATAAATAATAAGTTTTTATTAATTTATTTGCAAAATAAAATATAGCTTGTTTTTTATAAGTTTTATTATAGTTATGTTGTTTAGCTATTAAATATAAAAATTTTTAACTTATTAAAAAAAAAGCTAAAAAATTAACTTAAGTTTTTATTAAATGCTTGCTTTAACATTAAAGCTTTAAAAATAAATATATTAATAGTTTATTATAAAGCAAAAGTTATTATTTTAATTTTTAATATAATTAAATAAGCTTAGAAAATAGCTAAAATATAGCTATAAAACCGTTAAAAAGTATTAAAGTTAAAATATATTATTTTTTATAATAAAAGCGTTTTAAATATATAATTATTAAATTTATTAAAAGCAAACCAGCTAAAAATATTAAATTTTTTATTAATTATAGCTAAATTAATTATTTTAATATTTTTTAAAAGTTAGGATTTATAACAAATTAATTAAAAGTTAGCTATAAAGTTTAGTTTTTTTAAAAATTTTTGTTAAATGTTATTTTTAAAAAAAGCTAGCAAGGCTTTTAATAACCAAGCTATAAAAATAGCGCATTTAAAAATAAAGGTTTTAAATTTTAAAGCTAAATTATAAAAGTTAGTTAAATAATGCTGCGTATATATTAAAAAGCGTTTAAACTAAAGTTTTATTTATATAACTAATATATAAAAGGTTAAACAAAGGTTTAAGCGTTAATTTATATATATTAATAAAGCAGCTAACTAATAAGTAAAATTAAACAAAGTTATAAAAGTTAAAAATGTTATTAAAGTTGCAATAGCTTAATTATTAAAGGAAATACTAGAAAAAGCCGATATAATAAGTGGTTGTTAAAAAAAACAGCTTTAAAATGAAAAAATGGTAATTAAGTAGGTGGTCCGCGATAAGGTGAGCTATGAAACCTTAGGTTAGCTTATTAGCAGTCATTTAATATTAAGCTTTTCATGATTTAAATTCTCAATATCAAAGGCACAATGAGAATTGTTCCTAGGCGAGACTGTAAAGCATTTAAAAACAAAACGCTATATTAAATCTATTGTGCGGACATAAAAGGAAAGAGTGATTATTTGGGTAAATGAATACAAGTCGTCGGAGTCATTCGTGTCGTGTACCCCGTCCCATGAGAAAAACAGCAAGGTGTTAGGTTTTCCCTGCTTATCCAAACCAGTCCTCGCCCGGCGGTTCGTAGTTACCATTTTGGTTACATATATCTTTGCGTGGTAGCTTGGATAGATTAAAGTACAGCGGATCATTTCTGGTAAGTTAACTTATGACATTTAAGGTTTGCTAATCGATTATATATTAATTAGTTAGGGTGGCAGCATTAATGGCAATTAAATTTTTAAGCGTGATTAAACCCGGGTTGTTTAAACTAGCCCGCAAAAATAAGTGAAAGCTAAAAAGGTTATATTAATTATAAAGGTTTTAAATAATTTATTAAGTTAAAAAGCTAGCTATTATATATAGCTAACGGCTTTATTTACAAATAAGCTATTAAATATAAAAAATATAATAAAAATGTTTACGCGTTTTTTAATAAATATAATATTTAATAATTAACGTTTATTTATTATTTTTTAAGTTTTTTTAAGCATAGCTTTTAATAAAGCAGCTATTTTATTTATATATTTTTAATAATTTTTTATAATTTTTTAACTTTTTTATTATAAAAATTTATATTTTTTAATTTTAATATTAATTTATTTATTAATAAAATTTATTAATTATATAATTATATAAATATATAAAGTTTTTTAATATATATAATTTATTATATAATTATATTATTGTAATAAACCGTTAGTTTGTAAAGGCGTTAATACTCGAAGCTTCACGTATTAAATTGTGCCTAGGGTGCGAACGTTGTACGGTCGGGTCGTAACTAAGTGGTCGTTAAGAGATTATTTTTACACAGCTATTTCAAGAAGTCGCTATATGCTTAAATTGAATTATAAAGTAAAAACTATACTAATTACAAAAGAAACGTTTTGTCATTATATAAACCGTTTTTTCTTTCACTATTTTCTTGTGCTCTGTCTGCTTTATAGATCACATAGAGCGCCTGCTTTATTTGCTTTATAGATCTCTTAGAGCATTTGCTCTATTTGCTTTACAGATCTCCTAGAGCATCTGCTTTATCTGCTTCACAGAACTGCGTGTCACGTGACCTCTCTTGGGCTGTGGCTTGTCTTCTGGTCTAGCCTAGTACCTCTTATTGGGTTGTTTGGTCACCTTGGTCTCCTAACAGGCCGTCCTTCCGTTGGTTCGTAACAATTATAAAATTAATTAATTTAATTTAAATATTTACATTAATATAATTAAAAAAGTTATAACATGGTTTATATATAAGTTATACATTTATATAAGTTGCGCATTTTTTTATTTAATGCATATATTATTATTTTATTACGTAATAATTATATAATTAATTAATGTTTGAAAATTTTAAAGAATTTTATTTTTTGCTTATAATTATAGCTATTTAATTAGCTAATAAAATTAGCATTTAATGCGCTGCTAAAATTTATAAAATTTTTAAATTAACTTTACGCAATAAAATAAACAAACATATTGCTAAAGCAAAAACACACGCTAATTTGCATGTTTTAAATTTAATTAAAAAAATGCTTTTAGCTATGCTTTTATTAAAAATATAACTAATATGTTTTTAATATTATATAGCGTTATTACTATTAAAAAGCTTTAAGCAAGTAATTTTTTAAACGCTATTTAAATTTTAAATAGCGTTATATACGTAAATATAATTTTTAAAAAACTTTATATAAAGATTTAGCTATAATAAACGTATAGTTTAAACGTTATATGCATATAAAAGCATAATATAATGTTTAAAATAATAATATTTAAAACTTTAACGAGATTAAGTTTATAATAAGCATTATTTTTGCTTTTATAATAATTATATGCGCTAATTAATGTAAAAAACGTAAATTAATGCAGCTTAATAATAAAAAATAAGCTATAACAATTAAAATAATTAATTTAGCTAATAAATTTATTTTGCTGTTTATTATTTTTAGCATTAATATAAAAACATTAATTTTTTATATAATTAAATATTTTATATTAGTTTTAATAAATAAATTAATAATTAAATTACATTAAAATAAATAAAACATTTTAATAAATATATTATATTATTAATAATAAATATATATTGTTTATTAATGTTAAATTAGCATAAAAATTATATTTTAGCTAAATTTAAGCAATTTTGCAAAAATTATAAAATAATAACTATATTGTTATTTTTGCATTTATTATATTTAATTTAACTATTTAACATTAAGCTTTATAATATATTAAAATAAACGTATAATTGTTAAATTTCGAAATTTATTAAGTTATATATTAATTATATTATTAAAGCCAAGTTTTTTATTATATTTAAAAAAGCTTATTTAGCAACTTTTTTAAAATTAAAATTAATATTTATTAATTTTTAAGCTATAATTTTAAAGCTAAATATAAAAATATATATATTATTGCTTAAAATAAAAGCTTTTAAACTTTTAACACTTTGGGTTTTTTAAACGCTAAAATTTTTTATAAAAGTAATTATATAATTAACTTTAATTAAAACTTAAATTTTTAAACATTAAAAAAGCTTTTTAATTAAAATTTATAGCGTTATTAATTAATTAGTAAAAATAAATTAAATGTTAATATATTAATTTATTTTAATAATTAAAAAAATATAAACTTTTTAAAAAGCAAATAAAATATTTAGCAAGCGTTAAAAAGGCAAAAAAAAATAACTATAAAATAAAAAAAAGTTTATTATAAAAAATATACTAAATTAAATTGTTTAAAAAAATGCAAAAAAATAAATATAATTAAATAAATTAAAAAATTATAATAATAATAAAACAAATACGCTATGTTAACAATAATATAATTAATGTAATAATATTAGCTAAAATGCAAAAATTTATAAATTAAAAATAAAATTAAATATAAAGTTTAAATTAAAATAGCTTTTAATAATATTTGCAATAATTATTAAATTATTAATAATTAAAGTGAAAATATTTAAAAAAAGTGCGTAATTTATATAAATGCGCAATTTACATATAAAATACATTATAATATAATAATAAAATTATTTTTAAATAAAGTTAATATATTTTTTATTTAAATAAAACATTTAATTAAGCTAATTATTTACATAATATATATAGCACCGGTAATTTTATATAAAATATTATTTAATTTTGTTTTAAATAATTTAATAAAAAATAAACTTATAAATTAATAATTAATATATTTAAAATCTTTATTTAAAAGGAAATTTAATGGCATTTTTTATAAATTTAATATTATTTTATTTATAAATGCATTTAAAACTACGTTAAAATTTTAACGTGGTTTTTAAAATAATGCTAAAGAAAATAATAATAAATTTATAAAAATTATCATTAAATTTTTTTTTAAATAAAAATTTTAAATATAACGCATTTTTTATTTAAATTAAACATTTAATTAAGCTAATTATTTATTTTTTTAAATTATATAAATATAAAAAAATCTTTTATTTTTTCATTAATAACAATGATTTTTTATTATAAAAAAAGCAATATATAATTTATATTTTAAACTTTTAAATTATTTATATAATATTTATTAATTATATAAATAGTTTTTAATTTATAAATAAAATATTATATTTAATAATTTAATTAATTAAAAAAAAAAATAATTATATTATATGTTTTTAATTTTAATATATAATTATTTTTTTTTTATATATTTATATAAAAAATATAACAAATTAATTAATAAAATTATAAAATTAAAAATTTATTAAAAAAAAATAAACTTTAAACTTTATATAAAAAACTTTAAAGCTTTAAATATATTTTAATTAAAAAATAAATTATTAATAAATATTAAATAAAAATTTAATTAAATATTATATATAGTTTATTTTTATATAAAAAATAATAAATAAAAATAAAATTTTAAAAAACATAATTATAACTTTATTTAAACGTAAAAAAAAACTATATATAATTAAATAAAATAATATAAAATAAATTATAATTATTTAAACAATTTTATTATAAAAATTAATAAATAAACATGTATTAATTTATAAAAAAACATAAATATAAAAAAACATAAGTTTTTTAACTTTTTTATTAATTAAATTTATAACATAAATAATATATAATTAGTTAACTTTTTATTATTTTTTTATTTATATTGGTTTTTTTTTTGTTTATATAAAAAAACGCATATTTATTTTATAATATATAAAATACTTTTTATTTAAAAGTGCTTAATAAAAATTGCATTTTGCTTAAAAAAAATATTGCTTTTATTTTTAAAGCTTGTTTATATTATTAAAAATAAAAAATAACTTATTAAAAAAATAATAAACTATATAGTGCTTATTAAACTTGTTGTTTAAAAGGTATATATTATGTAAAATAACATAAAAGCGTTTATAATGCTGCTTATTAATCTTAAGCTAAATTTATTAAAAAATATAAAAAAATATTTTTAAACATAGTTTATAAACATTATATAATTAATAAAATAATCGGTAAATAACCGGTTAAAAAAATAAAATAAAAATAAATTAAATAATTAATAAGCTATTAAACTTGTAATTAAAGCAATATATTAAAAAATTAGCTTATATTTTAGCTATTTATTATTAAAAAATAAATATTTTTATATTGTTATATTTTAAAGTTAATAATATTAATAGCAGCGCTTATAAAAAGTTTTTCCGGTATATTTTATAAGCTGTTTTATTAAAATTGCAAACATTTTTAAATAGCTTGTTAAATTTTATATAAAGCTTTTTTAGCGCTATAAAACATATTATCGGCTATATATTTAAAATAATTTTATTAAAAAAAAACATTATGCTTTTATATTTTTATGCTTTTGCAAAGCTAATTTTATGCTTAAATATTAATTTTTTTTATTATATAATTAAATTATTTTGCTTTATATTATTTTAGCAAAAAAAAATCATTTTATATTTTAATTTAAAAATAATAATATATTAAATAATTAAATAATAAATAAATAAAATATAAATTAAATTAAACATTTTAATTAATATATAAAATTTTATATAAAAAGTTATTATTGCTTATTTTTTAATAGTTATAAAAGTTATTATTTATATAAATTTAAATTATATTATAAAAAAAATAATATTATTATTTTTTATATGTTTTTTTATTTTTTTATTATTTTTAGTTATTAGGGTTAGGGTTAGGGTTAGGGTTAGGGTTAGGGTTAGGGTTAGGGTTAGGGTTAGGGTTAGGGTTAGGGTTAGGGTTAGGGTTAGGGTT
>MU279407.1:0-87845 GCA_022385695.1 Xylaria arbuscula
ACGACCACTTAGTTACGACCCGACCGTACAACGTTCGCACCCTAGGCACGATCCAATACGTGGAGCTTCGAGTACTAACGCCCTTACAAACTAACAGTTTGTTACACTATTAGTAATAATTAGCTATATAAAAACATAAAATAATAAGCTTTATAATTTAAAAAAAGCTTTTCATATTTTAATTAACTATAAAAATTTAAAATATTTTATAATTATTTGTTAACTTTTAAAAAAACAAATAAAATAAGCAAAATTATTAGCTAATTTTAAATTTATGCTATTTTACCGCGCAAAAACAAATAATATACAATTAAATACATTTTTTAAAAAAAAGCAAAATATTTTTGCGAAAATAAATAAACGCTTATTAAGCAAAGAATTTTAGCTTATTTGCTTAAAATAATGCTTGTTTAAGCAGCTTAAAAACGTGGGAATAAAAAACTTAAAAATATTAAAAAATGGCTTATTTTTTAATGCTTAAATATTTATGCACAAAAACCTTTAAAGCGCTTAAAACATAGCAATAAAATATAACCTTAGTTATAAAAAAATAGTTAAAATAATATAAAAAAAACAGCAATAATTTCCATTAAACTTAAAAATATAAAAAAAACCCATTAATATAACAATATTAAAATATAATATAAAAAACAATAATATTTTTTGTTATAAAAGTTATATATAAATATTAAATTAAAAGCTGTTTTAAATTAAGTTAATTTAAAACCATTATAATTTATTAATATTAAGCTATTTAAATAAAAACAAAATAATTGCCGCGTTATTTAAAAGCTATTTTTAACCGAAAATATATTAAATAACTTAAAGGTTTATTAATAATTGCAATATTTGCAAAAAAAAAAACATTTAGCAATAATATAAGCATAAACTTTTTAAACCTTTACTAATTTTAAAGCGGTTTTAAAGCAAACTGTTAATTAATTTTATAATAAACCTTTTTGCAATTAAAAAAAATAACCTTACATTTATAATAATTATAATAAACCGTTTAAAAAAAAAATAATATTAAAATTTATAATGTTAATAAATGTAAAAGCTTGTGTTAAACAGTTTATTAACTGTTTTTAAAAATTCCATAAGTTTTTATAAGCTATTATAAATAATAAAAGCATAAATTAAATTAATAACTTTTAGCAATACTTTTATAAATTAATTAAAATAAAACAATAATTAAGCATAGTTTACCATTTAAAAACCAATAAAGCCATTAAAAAAACAAACTAAAAAATATTAGCTTATTTTAAAATATTTATAATATATACACAATTAAATTAATTAAACTTGTTATTAATAGCAATGTTAGCAATAAATAACTAAAATTTATTAATAATTAATTTAAGCTTATTTTTTGCTTAATATAATTATTATATAAAGTTTATTAAGCAGGTAATATATATTAAAAAAACTACACGTAAGCCAAAAAAAATCGCGGAGATATTTGTTTAATAACTTAAAAACGCATAAAAATTCGCATAAGCAGCTATAGCCACAGCGCAACAGCGCATAAAAAAAACAGTTAATAAAAAACGTATTCCCGTTAAATAATTTGAAAAAAAAAAACCTAGTTTAGCTAAAATTAAAAAACATTAAAACAAATTAACCATTAAAAAAATTAGCGTAATTGCAAGCTAAGTATAAGGTAACAAAGGTTGTTAATTTATATATTATAAAATTAAACGTATTTAAAAAAATATATAGCTGTTTTCACGTTAATTTATTACAGCTTACAACCACCGACCCTTTGCTTTTTTAAGTAAACCCGGATAGCAAACCGCCTGCTATTTTACCAAACGAGAATATATACTTGGTAAAAAACGTTTTACAAGCTAAAAATAAGCGAGGGCTAGGCCGTAGAGCATGCGTTAGGAGAGAAATATAGGTAAAGTAAGTAGGTTATTAATAACCGACATGGGAACTAATCGAGAACATTAAAGCAACCAATGTTTTTAAAGAGTTTAAGCGCCGCTATAGCGATGCTATGTAACAAACCGTTAGTCTGTAAGGGCGTTAGTACTCGAAGCTCCACGTATTGGATCGTGCCTAGGGTGCGAACGTTGTACGGTCGGGTCGTAACTAAGTGGTCGTCAAGAGATTACTCTCACACAGCTATTCCAAGAAGTCGCTGTATGCTTAGATTGAATTGTGAAGTAAGAACTACAACTAATACATAGGAAACGTTGGTCTATTATATAGACAGTCCTTCCTTCACCAATTCCTTCAGTGAGTATGTTTACTTGACTCACTGGTTCACTTGGCTCACTTCCCGAGTGAGCTCACTTACAGGGTGATCTAGGGTGAGTCGTCACGTGACTCTCCTGATTGGGAACTGTGGCTTGTCTCCTGGTACAGTTCCTTCCCCTCGTTGGTGCGATGATGCCGCTAGGCCCCTCCTAATGGTCCACGCCCATGTTGGTTCGTAACATGCTAATAAGCATGATAGGCCAAGCGCATTACCTAAGCGTAAGCCGAAGAAAAATTAGCTAACCATGTTTACAATTGGGATAAATATTTAACTTAACTTTATTATTTTAAACAATTATTATTTAGTTAGCAGGCATATTATAAAGGAAAAAGCAAAAAAAAAGCCAAAAAATATTAAAGGTTTTTTAACTTAGGCGTAAAGCTTACAAGGCTTAATTATATCGACCGAATTTATTTAAGGCTATGGATTTTTTAAGCTTTTATAAAAAAATAAAGCAGCAAAAATGCAGCTACTTATGCTTTAAACTTTTTGCTTAGCTGCAAAAACTTAAGATTTTAAAAAAAGCGCTTTATATTAATAAAATTAGCAGTAAAACTGCTTAAGCATAGCTTAAAAGCTAGCAAAAATATAATTTTTTAAAGTTATTTATTAATATTTTTTATAATTAACAAAAGATTTTTTAAATAAAAGCTAATATTTTTTAAAGCGTAATAATGCATTTATTTGCGATTTTTTTGCTTGTTTTTAAAAAAAAAACTAGCTTTAATTAATAAAAAAATAATAAAAATTAATAAAACCTTTATACGTTATAAACAATAAATTAACCAATTAAAAATAATAAAACACATGTTAAAAACTAGCTATTTATTATATAAAATGCTTTTTTATTAATAATTACTTAAGCAGCAATAGTTTTTAAGCTAAGTTAGCAATAAATAAGCATATAAAACGTAGTTATTTATTTAGCAACAATTTATTATATGCTAAATAAACTTTAATAAGCTTATTATAAGCTTTAATTATAACATTTAAATGTTAAAGCTATATAAGCGCTAAAAATTAATAGCAATAAAACAAACAAAAAAAAAATTAATAAATTATAAAGCAAAAATAATTAAAAAGCTTTTTAAAACTAGCATAAAAAACATATCGCTTTTTAATACTTAGCTAAAAATTAATAAAGCAAAAAAATAAAAAAAGCAGTTAAAAAAATATATATATATATTTTAAAAGTTTATATAAAAAGCTTTAAAGTTTTTTGCAAAACAATTAATATATTATTAATAATAATAAGCAAAGATAAAGCAGCGCAATATTTAAAAATAAACTATTTAATATACTTAAAAACAAAAAAAATTGCAAGTATTAACCGGCAGCAAAACAGCGTAAAATAGCAAAAAAGCAGGTTATAAGCGGGTAAAATTAAGCTTAAAAATAAAGCGTAGCAAAACAGCTAGCAAAACTAGCGCATAAAAAAGGTTAAGCTTAAGCTTAAAACGCAAATAAGCAAAAAACAAGCTGCTAAATCTAAGCTTAAAAAAAAAGGCCGGCTATTAAACGGCAAATTTTGCTTTAAATAGCATAGTTGTAAAAAAAAGTGCAAAAAGCACAAAAATATTATTATTAAGCAGTAATAAAGCAAAAAAAAAAAAAGCTAGCAAAAAAAGCCAAAGCGTTAATTATTAAAGTATAAACATTAAATAAATTAAAACTAATTTAAAATTTTTTAAATTAATAATTAATTTAAAACTTTTTAAGTTAAAGTTTGCAAACTTGTTTATGCTTTATATAAAAACATATAAGCATAAAAAAAAAGCAGAAAAAAAACAAAAAAAAAAAAAAAAGCTATAATATATTTATTAAATAATTAAAAGTTAAAAAAAAAAAAAAAAGTTAAAATTAAAAAGTAAAATAAGGTATTTATAAACAATTAAAAAAAAAAAATTAAAAGCAATTAGTTATAGCAATATATTTTATTAAGTAAAGCACCGTTTTTACCAAAGCAGTAACCATTAATAATACTTTTAAAAAAGTTATAAATAAATAACTACTAAAAATAACAATATTTTATATATTTGCTTTTTTAAAACAAAGCTGCTTTAAAGCCACAACTTTTTAAAAAAAAACTAAAAAAAAAAGGTAATATTATAAATTAAGCCTAATATAATATTTTAGTTTACCGTTAAAACGCGTTAACTCATAACCTTAGTTATTGGTTATGCTATATAGTTATGCTTTGTAAAACCAGCTATATAAACGCTACGCACCAGCTAAAAAGCATAAAAAAACCTTTCTCCCTTTAAAATACTTAATAAATTTATATTGCAAACAACTGCAGGGTTATGCCCTTCACACTACTTAACTTAGTTCACTTTTAACAGACGCTTTACTGATCTCCTCTATTTATGTCTATGGCACATGTACCGATGTCTATTTGTTAATTCGCGGTGCTCATTGCTGATCAAGGTCTTTATTATTCATCCGACAACAGTAGATACTTTGGGCTCAAGGGTTGCGACTAATACGGAGATGGATGAGTGTGATCTCTATAGTTTTCCAGGCTACTCCTTTTTTTTCGTTTGATCAAGCTTTATGGTTCGTTCTTCGAGTTGATCCTATTATACGTCCTTCTTTGGATAGTCTGCGGTGCGCTCCAACCCCGTCGACTACTTTTCGCACAATGCGCATGTGTTGCATAGCCTTTCAACCTTAGGATAATCTAAAATATCTATTTACCTAATTTGTAAATATTGAGGGCGGCTGCTGTAGTTATATGGAAGATAGCTAAATTCACTTTATGGTAATAGTGTCAGTTTCAATGTTTTGTTGTAGACTGACCGAGCTTGTAGCAGTGTTTACGCCGTGAAATCCGCCCTATGTTAAGTTGATGATGGCATTACTTACTTGCCTCTGTTTATACCTCCGGGATCTTTAAAAGAAACGATTGCAAATACCAGTGAAATTAGCAACAAGCTTTCTTTCCCCCCTGTGGTTCTGCGATTGTGACATTCGGTTCGTCACACAATCACAAACTTCTAATTATTCGCTCTACTTCACCAACGATGCAATACATTCTCCAGTCAAACATACAAGCCTTAACTCGACATTTTCTATATAATGGCCGCTCCTTTACTATTAAACCCGTAAGCTTTACTTGACAATCGCAACATTATTAACGCTGATGCGGGCTATCTTAGATTGTTTACAAAGTTATGAACATTAGGCTTCAAGGATTAGGGGAAGGTCTATTTAACCTGGGAGAGTTACGGGACGGCCCGCGAGATCATGCCGGCTCTTTCAAAAGAGCGTTGGGAAAAAACAGATCATTTGAGGCAGACTTTATTAGCGCATCCGGATAAAACTGCCAAGCGTGGGCGTTAGATATGCAAGCTAGATACAACTTTATTGAGCAGGACCTCATTAGTATACTAGACAAATGCAGTGCTAGTGACGAGACTCTCTTTATTCAATTCTACAACTGACGGCTAGGCGTCGAGGTCGCAGGCGAGGATATTTTCCCTCAAGAGACCGACAAGTGGCATGACTTCCAGATTGATTACTGATATGCCGAGGCGTTAACAGCCGCTCTGTAGTTCGGTGCTTTTGACGTTGTTTATCGTGTCTATTTTGGGCGTAAGGAGGAACTTACTGGCGAGCGGAGTATTTTTGATGTCTCGAGGACCAAGAAAATCTGTATCGGGGAGGAGTCATGATTGACCCTAGTTCGACGCCCAATGTGTGAGAGAAAGCGCGTCTATTTGCCTTACATAGTTATATCGGGTTTTAGCAAAGAACTTGATGGATAATGATTAAGTAGATGGTCTGATTTCTGCCGCAACCCTGTATAGGCGACAGTAACCAGTTATGTTTATGAATTCCCTTTAGCGAATCTCTGCGTCGCGGTTCAGCCCATAGCTTACCTTGAACAATTCATCTATGCTTGTCATGGCGAGATCTTGGATATGCAACCTTCCTGTTCTGGACCTAATTTGCAGTAGTTATAATGCATATGGTGTGCATTAAAAGAGATTGATTGGATGCTTTGGGCTAGGCAGTCAGTGCTCGGGTAAGTCAAACAAGGATAACTACCTTACAGGTAAAGGGGGGCACTTTGGCTTACCGGTATATCCACTTCCAGCCTCACTACCTAACGTTTCCCGGAATGTCTCCCTAACATTGTATGTATACTGGGGACCTTTTAATGGCTACATAGGTTGAATCGCCGGGATTTCGCACGCCACTCTTGTTTCCGCCCACTTGCCTCGTCGTCAGACAACACACCTGCCGCTTGGTTTCTTCTCACATTGTCTATTACTTGTCACGAGTTACACTGAATTTTAATGAGAAAACGCTGTACTCCCAGTATCGTAAGAATAGAACAGCTTAAATAGGAGTCATCAAGACGTTTAACTCAAATCAGATGCTGGTAGGAAACCTAGTGGGTAAGTTCTTGGCTATTTTCGCCAACGAGAGGTGTAGGTGGGATTGGGGGCCATGGTGAGCGATAAAAAATGGTCCGCGACCGACACAACATTTTTGACCCGGGGCTGTATATTGCACTCATAAATACTACACTCGAGGTTTGGACGATGCGGTGCATATGGGACTAAATACTATCAGAATACTTACTAAGTATATTTATTGTCATGAGACACTGCCCGGGCATAGGCCCGGATCGATCTAGTATATAGTATAGTAAAGTATGCGCCAACACCAACTAAAAATTCCGCACCTAACATTGTTTGAAATATTATTTAATCATGCCACTGAGCTTATTCCTTCACACCATCTCCTCAATCTCAGGGCGTGATCAACATCTTGCAAATTAAGCAAAGTTAAGAACTCGGAAATCATTGGTAGTTATTAATATCCTCCATTTTACATGCACAATTTGCGAAGCCAAATTTGGCCCCCATGGCGGAAAATGCCGGCGTCGTCTCGTATTTACAGGGTATATTTGAAGGGTTGTGGTAGGCGACAGAGTGGTCTTGCCACGATAAGACCTAGGTTAGGTGTGCATGGGAAATTAAACGGAGGGCTGATTTTTTCTCCGAAACGTCCTTTATCATTGGGGCCGGCCATCCACGTGGTGCGTTGGAAGTTGCTTATAACGGCTGACGATGCGGTTTGACTAGGACTACAGGTTTCCACCGATGGTAAACTTCCCTACATATATTTTAGCGGATACCAGCCATCGGATTTCCTTTCGATCCTTGGCAAGCACAGGTGAGGATATGGCGACGTACTTCCAAGATGAGACGGGTCAGCCGTATTCAACATACGAAATGCAATATGTCGGCCAACAGCATCCAAGGGAGCAGCCGCCAACAGATCCATATCAGCAGTACTCCGGCTATCCGTATCCACAAGATACCATCCACCAGAGTGGAAGTGTTTCTAGCCCTCAAGATTGGGGTGCGGTGGCTTCAGGACATTCCAATCCACACGCACACGCATTGCCAGCAATCACTGGCTATCCAGTTCACCAGAAATGGCAAGACCAATCGTCTCCTGGGATTGATCAAAGCCGTACAATGCAATCGCAAGACAACAATAATGCTACGGCGACCGTTTCTCTAGGCTCTTCGACCAAGCCCCCAAGGGCAAGCGAGTACCAACGCAACAGTCGTACGTGGTGGCCATGGGGGAAAACCAAGAAGGAAAATCTCAATGCCAACTTGGCAAAGCAGTTCAATGGTCGGCGCGGTTTTGATGGACATTTCTTCTTCAGGCCTACCCAATCACCAGACGCCGAACGAGGCCATGTGGCGCATGATCGGCCCGACGACTATGGGGGTTCGGTGAAAGCTGACCCGGACGGGAGATATACCTTTGTCAATAAGCTGGGCCAGGAGTATGTAAAATATAGCGACGTTGCGGTGTACTTATCGCCTACCAATTTGCGCCCGAAGCGGCTCGTGGTCCAATCCACCGACTATATCCTCCGAAATAGAGCTTCCGCGGGTGGTGACTGGCGCAGAAAAGCGATGAGTGGCGATGTCCCGACAGCGCTCCGACTCGCAGAATGGGGGCTTAAGCTATTCCAAAGGCCCGATATGTGGTCCAAAGTGATCGGATTACTACGAATGTTGATTGTGTCGGTGCCCCTCCAACTTCTGCTCGCTTTCCCGCTTACTTCGCTAGCGGACGACGAAGACATCAGCGATAAATATACCGATTTCCCTGGATACCAGTGGGAATGGCCCAAGTACGCCATCAACCCGTTAGATCAGAGGCCCGGATCGACGACAAGCGCAGTTGTGGGACAGCACCCCTCCAGCAGAACGAGATCTCTTCGTCCACGAACGCTATACGTCCGCCAGCCAGACGGAAGCTGGGAAGCGGTTGACAACCCACCAAACGATCTTCAGTACATATTCATTAGTCACGCTAAACCTTCTTTCAAGGCATACGGCGACGATTGGCTTGGTCTAATCCGTAGCATGGCTCAAGAGGCGACTCTGCGCGCACGATGCACTGCCTGTTGGGTGGATACGGACTGTATTGATCCGGTGGACGGCATCCAGAAAGACGCCGACATCTATGGAATGTGTGACGTGATTCGCGGGAGTAAGCGGGTTGTCGTCATCTTTCCTGACAATAGCATCGAGGCGAGGAGGGTTTGGGGTTCGCGTATGTGGACGCTACCCGAAGCCCTCCTTGGACCGGGGACCACTATCGACTTCCTGGCACGCGTGGGGGACGGGTACGACCAGACAACACTCTCCCTTATCGAGATGACTGGCGAGATATGGGATGACCGTCAGCATGCCGAAGCCGGTGGCATCCCGACGCGCTTGCTTGCCGAGCACTTCGCGGGCGAGCTCACCCTGAGTCGTATCGACTTCTTCGTTAACGCTGTAGAAGCTTGCTACTACCGCTCGAAACTGAACTACAAGATGTTCACTCCTAACGATGTGACGTTGGCCGTAATGGGGCTGCTTCACTACCGCCTCGATAGTAATAAAAAGGACACCGCCTTCCAGTCTCTCGCGCAGCTTTCTCTGTCAAACGATAGCGACCGAATTATCGAGCGCATGGTATCATTGCTCCACCCGACAGATGATCCTGCCGACACCCTCAATCCATTCTACAAGATCGCTCACAAGGACGTTTTCTCTACGCGTCTATGGGATATCCAGCCAACATGCAACGTCGTCGGAATCGCCTACGAAGACAATACACTTCTGCTCGACTCTTGTCGCGTCATGCACATACGATGGAAGGGGTTCCCGCGCATCACAACCGTGCGAGACTACAACGCTATCAGGGTGCTCGCGACGATATTCCTCACGGCCGGGACCTGGTGGTTCTTACAAGGCATATACATTGCAATAACTTACGCCCCTTTCTTCTACAACTCTGACGGGAAATTGCTATATGGCCTCAAATTTGCCATCGCCGCATTTTTCTTCTTGGCGGTATTCCTCAGCCTCTTCGGCCCCGTATCAGTCCGTAGTCTGTACGGCGGGCAAGTTCTCTACAGTGCTACCAATCTCGTCGGATTTGAAGGCGTTATGCCAATAGATAAGCTCGAGCGCCTCGTCTTCGGCAACAGTGACGCCCGTTTAACTTACGAGGCCTCGTCAACCCCTATCGGCACGAATTGGCGAGATCATGACCGGCGCGTCGGCAAGGAGCCAGACTGGGTGAAAGAAGGCCGTCCCGAGGACTGCAGAATCCCTGAGGGCCATCGCCTCTTCACGCTTGTCGACACCGGCTCATTGACGGTCAGCATCTTCAGCGCGGAGCGTCCGCCAACTGTAGCGCTCCTTTGTGGTCATGAAGGAGGCATGTTACGCGCGGTGCTCTGTAGCTGGCAATTCGAGAATAATTGCCTCTTCAAGGAAACAGTCATACGCATGCCGACAAGCGTGTCGGACGCCGCCAACCTGCAGGGGTGGTTGAAGGTATGTCTTACAACTATGAACCAGCACAGAAATATGGAAAGGAAGAAATTGTCAAAAGAATGAATTATATATCAAGGAGATATGTATTTATGCAATTTGGGTAGACTGACTTGAACGAAATTTTCACTTGTTACACATTAAGGTAGTTTAGGTAGGATATGTACTTACTAATCTCCTTATAGTCTAATATCCATAATACTATCGTAATAGCAATACTAAAGTCATCACTGCTAATTGGCATTGTATTTCCATAGCAAGGACCTCACGTAGTTACAAAATCACTGACGCATGTATTAGAGATGCGTCTCCCTAGTGGCAAGGCCGGGCTTACAGCCATTTTCACAGTTTACCTGCATCAACTTTGGAGGACAGATATTTACACCATCAACCCCCCAGTTTTATGCCTAAGCTACTGAATCTGTACCCAAAAATGCCATTCTCGTCTGTATTGATATTAGCAGCATTAACAGAGCGACGAACAGAACATGGGACGGTGACAGTAAGTTCGCTAGCTTTGGAAACTTATGGCAGTATCCTGATATATGTTCGCGCAGCTTTCATTAAGAGTCCGAATGACTTAAGGTAGTGTTGTACGGAAAAGCCACACACGCGCTGAAGCGCGAGTTGCGGTGCTATTGCCAATTGTCTCGCGTGAGGTAGCCCTCGCTTATTTAAGACATTAGGTCGGAGGTCAGCGGCTATGAACACCGACTATATGTATATATAGCCTCAATATTCCAAGGAGGGTCAGGAAGACTTTGACTGGTCAAGGGCCTAGTTGGCCCCTAGTAGATTATGGTCAATTGAGACTATCTCTAACCTTCCTACCTGGCGGCTCAGTCCTCAGTGCCCCTACGTCTACAATTACACCATCTGGTATGACAACCTTGTTTCATTGGTGGATTTATTCTATTGGTGGGTTTATCCCATACCGCTGGAATCGTTAGACTACTTAAAGCCTAGCTGATGCCTTATCTTATATACAGTATGATCTCAATACCAACTAAAGTTTATTTCAACATGCGCCCCTACGTAATAATGACTGCTAGTGTTGGACTACACTGAAGTCTCAACTACTGAGAAATGCTAGATGGGGTTTAGATGTGGAGGGTTGAGTGTAGAGATGGGGGCTAGTTGGAGCAGAATGGGGGTCATTCTTTGGAGTCGGTCTGGGGTCCCCGCAAACCCCATGCTGAAGAGACGAAAATCGGAGAATAGGCAAGGTTATGCCTTCATTGAACGTACGTTTCAAGAAAGAGGAGGGAGTTTAGCGTTTTTGAGCATTTGCATTTGGGGGGAGCTCTGCGGATCATAGACAAAAACAGGGACACTAAAGCTCATCCTAGATAGTGCTTGGCAGCGCTGACAGGATTCGGATGTATTTATCATGGGTTATTCATTTTGCCGCAGTCAAGCTATTGCTGAGCGCCCAGCTCTGTCACTCATACGGTATAAATGTTTTCATGACTCTAGTTTTCAAGTACTCGATCATATCAAATTTCACTTTCTGGATAGCTCAGATTAAACTCAAAACATCTCATCACTACCATGTTGGGTAAGACAGCAATCTTGTCAGCTATTGCTGCTGCGACTGTAGAGGCATCATCGTCATGTTATAAGCACCCTTCTCCAATCAAAATTCTTCAAGGTGGCTGTAAGACCATCATACAATCCTCTTACAATGTATAATCTAAGACGAGAATATAGACAATGCGACATATGCCGTTCTTGAGTTCAACCCTTACGTAACGCCGAATACACTCGAGGTGATTAAATACTACGACACGTCCGACGGCAACCTTAAAGCGTGGCTCAATCGGCATCCTGACAATCCTAGTGAGACATCAATACTGGTTAATTGGAATGCTCTAATATTCGTTGCTGACATATTACTAACATCAAAAAGGTATTATTCTAGGAAGCAACGATAATGCTTATCCCAATAAGCCTGGATATTTGACATCGTATCACCTCAACCGTGAGACCGGAGAACTCACTTTTATAGACACCGTCGATACGGGCGGCTTCCCCGTTCCGGACTTCAGTATAGCCGCGGCCCATTGCGCATTCTTCCCCGATGGCCGCACAGCTGCCGTGGCAAACTACTACGGACAGTCTGCCGCTACATTTGAGTTCGATCCAGTCACAGGACGGTTTGGCAAGAAAACCAATACTAACGGAATCCTTGATTTCCCGGGCTATATACCTGTTCCCGGCCAAATTGGCACGGCAGGCGACGATCATACGTCTCAATCCACGTCCCACCCTCACATGATTGCTCCTCACCCATGGCTGGATGTGTTGTATATTCCAGATTTAGGAGAAGACAGACTCAAGTAGGCTACCTCGACCCAATTCCTTAATGAATCAATACTTATCTTGTTTCTAGGCTATACAAAATCGGAGATGACGGCATCCTGAGTAACTTGACCTATTACCAGCTACCATATGGCCATGGACCAAGACATGTTTCTATCGACCCCACTGGACGAACATTGTACCTTTTGTTCGAACTCGCTGCTCTTGTTAGAACTTACAATATCGACCAGACAACCGGAGAACTTACGCAGAGAGGCGTGGAGTAAGCTACCAATTAGAATAATCGATACCGCACAATGCCAGTAACTAAGCACTCTGCATACAGCCTACCAATCTATAACCCTGCCAACACAACCTTTTCGCTCAACATCAGCGGTGCGGAAGTACATGTTAGCAACGACGGTAGATTCGTCTATGCTACTCAGCGCAATCTGACTACTGCCTCAGTTGTTAAACCTACTGATGTGAGTAAATCCTGCATGAAATTCTAATTTGGGATCTCGCTGATATCAAAATTCTCGGTAGCCATCGGATATCATTGCAGTATACGCTGTTTCGCCCACTAACGGTACTCTGACGAGGATTCAAAGTGCCATGGTAGATCTAGGAGGGCGTCAGCTTCGTTCTCTGGAATTATCCCCTATTGGACTCAGTGGTGTAGCTGGGGGCCAAGTATGTTTCCTTTTCAAATTACATCTTGATCATCTAAGTACTAATAGCCCTCAGGATTATCTTGTTACAGGTGGTGTTGTGACGAATAACACCTTCATCTTTAAACGTGACCGTGCTACAGGCTTGCTAGATCTAGTTGCAAGCACAGCGGGAACTTATCAGCCATCTACTTACCTGTGGCTATAAAACTTGTTGGCACCAAGTTGTATTAGTTTACCCACACTGTCGGAATTCAAAGAAAAACTAGAATTACAGGATATAGTATTTTGTACCCCTGCGCCACGCGCTTGCTTGATTGCGCAGTCAATTATCGGATCGAAGCGGCTTGGTAAGATTTGTTGGCATTTAAATCTGCTGCCTGTATATAAACCTCTGTTGCCTGGTGGATGAAACCTCGGCTGAATTAAACACAATTGGTCGAAATCTACCTACTCCTGCAAATGATTATTGTGCGAAAGGATTGAGCATGGTATAGCGACTAGGTCTTTGCATACAATTGACTGTGCACTTGCTCACTGTTGGCAGGGCTGAATCTTGACGAGGCTGTCTATGCTCTTTATAGAGTTTAGACAAACCTTTCTGTTTATTTTTAATTGACTTTAAATGGCTATGCGCGTTTTTATCATAGTGTCGCTAGAACCCAACTTGTTCTTCTCTTTGCGCTTCAACGTAACTTTGTTCTTGTTCTGACTTTCTACACAATAGTCCGTATGGCTCTCCCATTATGTACACTTCCCATCTGGCAAGATGGCAGAGCATCCTCAACTCTGTCGGATTATCCTTTAGCTCGTTTACAATTCTTATTCTTTCTGGCTTCTGTTACAAACGCCACCAACCCGTGTCGCTTGGGTACGAGACTGTGGATAGGAATGCCAGCAATGGAGTACTGAAACATACAAGCCACCCAGAATTCCGCATTATGATTTCGCGCTGCGCCCGAGCTTTGGAAATGGCCGTAATCAATACGGACTCTGATTCCTTGATAAAATGTTCAACTTCCAGACATGAAAGATTTGCCACAGTAATGAGACACTGGAACTGAAGTCGTAGTTTGAGATTACTATAGTGGATATTTGGTTGTAGTTCAGAGGATCGACTCAACGCACCCAACGTCGTATGCGGTCTAACTAGCTCTGGCAAGTCATCACTTTTACTAGCACTTCATGGGGAAATGCGCCTTCATGATGGTAAATTACTTACAATTGCTAATTATGATCGCGTAATCGTATTAGACGCTGGTCGAATAGTAGAGGAAGGACGTATTGGAGACTTGCTGAACCGAAAGGCTAAAGAAGCAGTCTTCCGTTCAATGTGCCTGGAGTCGGGAGATGTGAAACCTCTGTATTCTTCTGTAATAGCCCCTATCCGGTATCCTTTCACTGGTCACAGCCACCATGTGGCTAGTTACCTCTGAATTACCTAGCCACCTCCTTAATTAGGTACTCCACTTCAATCGGCGAATTGTGGACGTGCGTCCCCTGAATAAGCCACCCCGGCCATTAGTCTAGCCACAGGTGACCGTGCAATAACTTTTCCCTGGGATCTGACCAGGTACCTACAGGGGTACTCCTTAGCACAATAATAGGTCTAGTATAGCATCACTTATGTCGAGCGGTTTAACGGTTTCCTTTTGGCGTTGAGTTTAGGATTAAGATGGAAAGCATTAAAAAAATAGTAATCTTACTCCGCAATAATATATGCATGATATGGACGCATACACATGATACTTGGCTCAGAGAGAAGTTGATCTAGACATCCACTAAGCACACACTGTCAACTGATCCAAAGCCTGCCACGATGCCACCTTCCTCGCTCTGATTGCTCTTGGTCCGCAAGAGGTAGCCTGCCTCGTCATTCTCCAGTATCTCGATGCCGTGGCTTGTGCGCTTCCACAAAGCTGTGCCATAGATGCCAAGTTCACAGATCACGCCGCCACTCTGCAATTCACCGTCTCTTAGGATTATATTCTGTTGAGCTGGAGGCTCGATCATTTCCATCAACACATATCCTGGCCACTGACTCTCGGGAATACTTCGTAAAAAGTCTGGGATAGCAGCTCGGTAGATATTGTTCCCGCCTCCTTCGCGCTGCGGCTTGAGAACAAACCTCTTAGCTGTCTCTGTATCTGTTGCTAGTTTGCGCCCCTTCAGACCATCCGGAGAGGTGTCCATCGGGTACATGGGGGCAAATGTACTTCTCACACGTTGGCGTGTGCATTCTGTGGCAAGGAAACGGGCTAGGTGCGGTGAGTTCGGGGTTGCGAGAATCTGTTGGATCTTTTTGAAACCTGCGAGGTGCAAAAGTATAGATGGGCACTTGATTGCGCGTGAGCGCTCTAGGTGCGTGCGCGCCTCCCATACCACGTCATCGTACTCGTCAGGTGACTGTCCGGCGCGAAAATACACGGTCGTCACCTCATATATACTCCCGGGGAAAGAGGGAGGCGAGAATAGTAGCCTCCGATCAGCGTCGAGACTGGTATGGTGCAAAACCCGTGTGAAAGGAAGTCGAAATACGTTAACACTGTGAGAAGAGAGTATAAACTCGAGATGCCTTTGATCAAACACATTTCACTCGACATCTTGGACGATGAAAATAATGCATGTTACGTAACCAGATGGTGAATGGCCATAGGTAGCATGGGCTTTTGTGAGAGCTGCTGCAATGCGCTCGGCAGATGGATTCAAGGGAAGGTTGCTTGCATCAATTGTGGAGGACGCGGACGCCGGATATGCATCAATGGACTTGAGGTAGCGGTGGAGAGAAGTCACAAGTGGTGCCAGTCCGCCGAAAGCTGCGGAGTTGGTGTTAATTTCTACCTGTCTGATCGTCGGTCGTAGCTGAGTCTGTGGAAAGTGAATCATGTAATCCGAACGAAAGAGGCCAAGAGTAAGATCCTGGGTCTATGTCAGAAGGCATCTATTATCTTTTACTAAGTTCTAATCCCTACCTGGACGTAACCTTCCGCCTTGACTGTTTCGTGTACTTGCCATAGTCTGGCAATAAATGAATCAATGCGAGCCAGCCTGATGTGATCGTCAGTTCCACGGTGCAATACGTGAAAAGTGTGTGGAAGTCGCTTACTCTTCCACAGCCCAACTCAGCCAATCTTCATCGCCGGATATGGCGGCGTAAAGTTCATTATACGAAGTCTGGATTCCTACTGCTTCATTGAAACAATCCTTTGGGAACTGACCAGGGAACAATGTGATAGGTATTGTACTTGCATAACTTGCGATTGGATCCCTGGTGGTAGATGCAAAGGTCGCTCGCATTACTAGACCATGTGTAATGCTCCATTCGTTGATTGTGGACAACAGATACTCCTGTTGCTCCGAACTCAATTGATGAGGGTAGGAAGATAGGTACAGCAATCTTGGGGCCATTTCTCTCGCAACCTAACAGAATCTTCGTGAAATATCCAAAGCGAAGTGGCTGGGAATAGCCAGTAATCAAGATGGCATGGCTTGATTTAGGTTTATTTTTGAATCTCAACCCGATTTTGAGCCTTGCATGACCAGTGACCGCTGCTAAAGTGAACTGGACTACGAATTTGGTACATGAGCATTCTGGTCCTCCATAGGCTTATAACCGATTCGGATATGGCTGTCACCCTAAGCCCCTCACCAATCACCCCAGCACAGACTAAGTTATATGCAAATCTAAGGGAACTGGAGAAAATTCTTGGCTGCTCTGATCGGCGTGGTCATCGATTACTGGCGCGGCTCTTGGTTTTGGATGGTACGACTTTACGTGAAATAGGTGGCCGCCCCTTTAAGGCTTTGGTAGTGACGCACGCATTAGCGACGAGTTCGGTAATAGACTCTGACGTGTCAAAGGAAAAGGTTTCGTTTCTTTTGTCATCCTTCGAATTGGTGGTGAAGTCTCCAACGTGTGACCCTTATCACGTTTCGGCTCAGGAATGAGTCTTCTATACCTTACCGTGGGGGGCTGGTGACAATATTGATTTTCATGATCACTAACTACACATCGTGTATGCTATGCAATCCGATTTTAAACTTCACCACCCTCCGAAAATTGCAACATCTTACTTATTAGCTAAGTGCTTTCATTAATGTTCATATGCATAGCAAATCGCAGCGCTTGATCAATTTACTATCTTTGACTACTAACTACTAAGTTCCCATGCGTTCATGCGTTCATTCGTAAAACACCAAGCATCGCACCTCAATGCTCTGCCTGGCAGGAGCATCTTTCGGAGTATTGGGGTCGTGAAATGCAGTATGAGGTGTTCCGACCGCTAAACCCTTGATCCCGCCTAGTTCACCTTCACCATACGAGTCGTAACACTTAATCAACATAACTTCATCAGGGGTCATGTCCTTCTGATAGTAGAACTTGTGGTTCTCATTAGGTGCAACTTGTACATGTTCCCCCCGAGGTTCGTATCCATCAACGGCATCATTAGTTAAAGGGTCAGGGAGCTTCTCTTTGCCACGATCGTCATCGTCGTGTACTGATTCCGCGCGCTTAGGATACATAAGGTCAACAGAGATGAAGTCCTTCTTCTCAGTAGATCGCCAATCCACTACGGCCAATGGATAATCGGAGGCAGCGTACTCAATTGGTCGCCACGCGTTGATGATCTGGTAGCGCCCCCTGAGTAGCTCGTCGGCCTCGGACGGCAAATGGCGCCTGATGCGTGCAATCGCCGCTGCGGCTGTCTGATCAACATGGACTTGCTGCACAGGCTGACGAGGCGAGTCCGCTTTGTGTCGCCGGATAGTGTGATCAAAAATGTGAACTTTCTTGATTTTTCCAGGCAGGTATTCAAGCATAAGCGCCTGAACTTCATCATAGTACCCTGCTCGCACCGTCTCGTCGCTAGCAAAGACAGTCTCTCGAGCAGGAGAATCTATGATGGCAAATCCACTGTTGTCGGTAGTGAATTCATTCTCGCGACCGCGGAGATTGTGTACGTCCCGTTTATGACCTTGATCCCTATAAGACTTGCCTGGGCCATCGACTTTGGACCACGGCTTGCCCGTGTATGAGATTGGGTCAATATGATAAAAAGTAGCTGTCGTCATTTCGATTGTGATGTTAATAGATATGTGTAGGTTTGGAGCTTAGGAGTGTATGTTGAGTCTTGCAAGGCAATTATGCATCGCGTTATGACCGGGGCCACGGCGTCGCCACAGATCAAATAATTAACAACAAAATCGACATAGAGCTATCTATCTCTATAGCAGCGTATAGCAATGCGACGTAGGATGAATACGGATACTTATTGGCATTTCCAGTGCTATTCGTATCGAATGAAAGCATATTATTATTTGATAATTGGGATAGATTATCACTTCTGGCGTTTGTAAGATCGAACACGTTTTCGTGTATACGGACTACACACTGCGCCAAGCTTTCAAAAGTTGAACACTTCAGTTCTAAAAGATTGGCTCCGGTGATAAGTAGCGCTTTCGTCAGCTGTTACCTTCACACAACCAGCACCTTCGTCGTGCCCATCGCTCCGATAGGGCGCCACTTTGCTGTTGTAGACTGTAGTGCAGACTCGGTTGTTATGCGCCATGGCAATGCAGGTTCGACGGTTGCGATAGATGACGACACTCTTGGCTGGGGCTGCTTTTTCTGACCATCTTTGTAACATTGCTTTGTCTAGAGTACAATATACCCAGACCGCAAAGCTACAGATCATTTTCGTCAAGTAAGAACATCATGTTATCACTCTAGCTGTCAAGCTGTCGCTGTGACAGAAAATTGGAGTAGCGGGGCCCCTGCCTGCTGTCTACATGACGAAGCGCCAATCGGAATCTCGGTGTCAACGCATAACGCAGCTCAAGGGACGAGACCCTGCCTGCGTCCCCTTTGCTTTAGTATTTAGTTTTCGTGGGATATTAAGCTGCGGCTCAGCAAGACTATCACCCGAGGTGAAGTCTCGGCGTGTCTTGGCTGACTATTCGATCTAGCTAGATTGTTCACTCCCTTCCTCCTGTTTTGTGGGACTTACAGTTCGAAATGAGTTACGACTAGTCGCCCGACCGTGCCACAATACCATTTCAATTGCTCATTTAGAAATATTTCATATATGACTATGACTATCTAATGATAGAAAGAGTGCTATTATAGACTCACATAGAAATACTACCAGCCTGTATGCAACAACTAAAGGCTGGGGTAGGCAACAGGGATCTTATTACTGTTGACCTTCGCTGCCAATGTATGATTGCGTCCGAGGAAATTCATTGCACGGTCGGGATGATACTGCCTGTGCATTGCGTGATGCATTCCTTCCAGCCCTGCAGCGACAGCATCGGCGATGGTAGGTGATTGGGCGAAGCCGCCGGTGTTGTGCCCTCCTGTGACTATGAATTTGCCATTGACCGTCGTGGGCCTCATCTCGAACAAACCCAGACCATTCGACGTCCAAGATCGCACGCAATACTTCAGGCTCGCCGTCAGAGTCCCAGATGCGGTACTTGCAGCATACGCCTGCGGGAAATATCTCTTCGCTGTGTTAATTAAACCGTCGTATATCTTTTGGAGAAGATCCTTGTCGACATTGAAAGGATCCTTCCCCGTGTACCCATATCCAGAGCCGATGATCAAGATTGGGGCGCCGTCCACGTCAGTGGCAACAGTTATGTTCGAGTCTTCTGTCACATGCCCCCTCCTGGCTAGCTTGAGAGAATGTTCTAGTCGAGGCTCGAGGTTTGGGAGTCGTAACCAGGCACCCAGAACACCATGGATCCGGCCTCACATTTGGTACCTGCAAGCATTTTCCCACCGTATGCACCAGGAGATATGACATAGTTTTCCGCGCTGGCCATCTGATCCCCACAGACAAGCCCTTTCACATTTCCGGCCTGATCGAATAGCACACGGTCCACTCGTTTATTCCACTCAAAAGTAACACCTCGTGCCACCATACGGCACATAAGCTGGGCCATGAACTTGTGAGCATTGACAGTGAAGCCGCGGACCAAAATGCCCCCCGATATGGCACCTGAATGAATGGCATCGCTAAGAGCTGGCTCATGATCGTGGACCTCATCGGGCGAAAGCACCCGTATCGTCGCACCAATGCGATTTTGGCGTATAGTCGCTTCCTGTAGATGCTGGGGATCAGAGTATAGCCGAAGTATATCTCGTCGCAGCTCACAGCTGGAGAATAGCTCGGGTTCTCGTTCCTGCCACTGCTCCCAGCCCAACCTGCTGTCTCGACTCAGTGACAAGATGTCCTCATTGTAATGATTGGCCAGCCATGGAGGAAGTATCTCATAGTCCGATATCCAGGACCGTTCTTCATCCGTTAGTGAATTCATCTTGCAGACTCTCCATCCTTGGGAAGCGACATCACTGTTGAAAGACCCATTCATCATTGCAGAGAGTGTGCGGTCGTTGTAGTTGTCCATCTCTGACAGCGTAAACATTCGTGCATCATCGCCACCATGACTGCACCCGAAGTCCATCCACGGGGCCTTTGACGATGGGTCGGGTGCGGCATCCACAACTCGAATTTTCCAGCCTTTCTCCATCAGGCGGTAAGCTGTCACAAGGTTCACCAAGCCGGCGCCAACCAGCAGAACTTCACGTTTATGTGCCAGACCAGATGGCCTAACTAGAGCCAGATTATCCATAGAGAACCGCTCCAATACCTCAAGTGCCCCAGTATAAGCCTTTTCCTGGTCTGAGGCAGTAACGGAGGCGACTATCAAGCCGTCGTCAAGGAATTCAGTGAAGACCTCTGACTGCCTCAGCTCAAGTGAGACGCGGGTCCATACTACATATTTGGCAAGTCCCGGCCGCCATCGAGAAAAGTGAGTCATGTTGAATTCGGTGCTGGATATGATAGCATCGGAAGTAGACCTTCGGAGAGCATCGAGGAGAACAGACGGATTCCGTAGCTTTAAATCAGGTCTGTATGTAATGTTGTCTGACATGACAGTTAACAGCACGTCGTCCGGCAAGAAATCAACGATTGTAATTTTCATGTTTATGTTAGCGACACGCTGTTAAGACAAAGCTCGTAGTATGTCCTGAAATTTGACTTTTGCTTGTATTTGTGAGCAAGTACTCTCTGGATTTTATATGATTGACCTCAGAACCTATACGGCTGTATTTTTATAGTGTCATGTTCCCCATCATCATAGATTTAGTAAGACTGAGGACGAGTCTAAACTTTACAATCGTTCCACATGTCGAGAAGAAGTGGTTGGCATTACCATATTTCCCCGCAAACACCTTGGCGATAAATAGTAATGCTGCATACATTTCAGCTTGTGTTGTTTAGAGAAAATTCAAAAGAACAGAAAGCTGAACATCATTGGTGCCATGGATACGCCACTAATAAAAGACAGTGACATTACATTTCCAAAGTACGAAATAGTCGGACAGTTCCAAAGATTAAATCTATCAATATCCATGTAGGGTACAACGCATTCGGGACCCGGCACTTTATTTTTTGAGTTGTAGGAAGATTTGCCGAGTCGCTGATACGTGCTAGGGAGCTTACATTTCAATGCTGTTGGGCAAGCGATTCTCATCCGGCAACGATGTTTTAGGAACTGACTATGCCAAGTTGATCGAAACTCCTAAGTTGCCGTTCCCGTGTGCAAAAAGAACGCCCATGTCAAATTTTCATTGTCGCCTTGGGGCGACAAGCCCTGAGCGTACAATCAAGCCAGAGGTGTCAGTTGTTATTGTTGGAGCAGGGCAACGTGGCCTTTCTACTCTTGAGAGACTCTGCACTCTCTACCCGGCCTACAAGGATGCTCCCAAGCTCCGAGTCCATGTCGCTGACCCAGGTTTACCTGGACAGGGCTGTCACAGTGAAACACAGCCACTTCATCTTCTCACTAACACGTCAACAACTCAAATTACCATTTTCGTCGACTCTTCGGTCAAGGACTCTGGTCCCCCCAGGCCAGGTCCAAGCTTTTCGGAATGGCTCTGGCTTTCAGGGTACCGCTGGAGAAATGGTATTGTGCGTGGTGACGGTGATCCGATACCTCCTGATACCTATACATCGCGAGCGTTGCTGGGGCATTATCTTCGGTGGTGCTTTAATCACATTCGCAAGAACGCTCCGGTAGGCATCATCGTAGAGGAGCATCGTACCGAAGCTGTTGGTATAAAGGGTCGAGGTGAAGGCTTCGTTGTCGATCTTAGGGGCGAGGATCCTATCCATGTTGACTACGTCTTTGTGACGACAGGTCATGGGAGCGGCCGTATATCTGCAATGGACGAAGTAACCCTGGCAAATATCGAAAGCTTGAGATCTCGCAACCCGCGCATCGGGTTCATTCCTTCGGCAGCCGCTTTCTTGCGACTCGAAACTATTAGATCTGATGCTACGGTGCTTATCTGCGGCACGGGTCTTTCTGCAGCTGACGCTTTGTCTGAATTGACGGCAGGCAGAGGCGGTCGCTTTGAACTCCTTGGGCATCGACGGCTTCGCTATGTACCTAGTGGACGTGAACCTAAGATTACCCTATATTCGAGACAAGGTCTTCCCGCTGGCGCAAAGGGGGTCAACCAGAAACCCCTGGGTGTCGACTACGAAGCCATCTATTTTACACAGGACTTCATCGATACCAAAAGGCGAGAGTGTGGGCAACTAGACTGGGAGCAGGATATTCTTCCATGTCTCGTCCGCGAGATCGAAGCATGCTGGGAGGCTACCGTCATGAAAGGAACCTGTTCCAATGCTTCGAGGTCTTGTGCCCAGCAAGTTCGCCGCCTTGTCCATAAGTTATTGTATCCATGGGACGAGGAAGTTATTCGCAACCCTGGAGAGCACCACCGCTTTGTCCTGGCCCATCTGGCCGAAGACATCGATGCCGCCTTTTGTGGTAATGTTTGTCATCCAGTAAAAGCCGTTGCGGAGATGCTTCGGGATCTCAATGATGTTATGCGATATGCAGTAGACTATGGTGGTCTCGACGAGCGGTCGCATCGCAGCTTCCTGCGTGACTGGGTGTCAATCAACAACAGGTTGGCAGCTGGCCCTCCGAAGGAGAGAAATATACAGCTGCTGGCGCTGATAGAAGCCGGAGTTGTCAACATTTTTGAGCCAGATCCCGAAGTAGTATTTGATAACGAGCGTGGCTGCTACAGAGCTTCATCAACACGTTTCGGGTATAAGCATGAAGAGTGGTTTGATGTTCTGGTACGGGCAAGGGTAGCCCCCTTCAATTTGGACTTCTCACCGAGTTCTTTCTTCTTGGAAGGAAGGCAGAACGGTATCTTTGTACCTTTCCGGAACGGATCCTTCAGTCCCGGCGGTATCGCAATAGACCGCTTCTTGAACGTCCTTGGTGCGCAAGGGGTATCGATCAGAACCATTTGGGCAATGGGCTATGCGGTAGAAGGTGCTAACTATTACACCAATGTCTTGCCTTGCCCGTTGTCAAACTCGTGTTCCCTTCGGGATGCAGCAACAGCTGTTAGGGGGATGTTAACTCATCTCTCGCACAGTACTGGTCGAGACTATTATATGATGGAAAACTAAATAATGCATGATTTGTGGAGAGAGTCGAATAGCTCTTCAACACACGGTGGCTTTCAAGAGTGAATATCAAAAGTCTTAGTCTGGGGGTTACTTGAAGTCGCGCGAAGAAGCTAAACTTCATGGTGATCTAGACTATAACTATAGAACCAGCGATAGTGTTCAATCCTACAAGCACTTGTAACACAGAATCCAAGAATTGATGTAAAATGAACTTGGTCCAATCACTAAATACTGCGGCTGGGTTAGTGGCAGCTGATGTCGCTAAATCCAGAAGAACCCATCACGTCATAAGCACTCAAGTCGTGAGACATGTCTCGGCTGAAATGGGCAATGAACTTCATACTAAGGCAGAATGAGAAGTATTCTTGTGTACTAAAGTAAAATTTCCCTCCACAGTACTGTATACCGCTGCCGCCCATGCAAAAAATTTAAATTAAAACGCCTCGCATTTTGATTTACAGCGTATTTAAAATAGGAAAAAGCTTAACAGTGAAGATTTCCATTTTAGGGACAATTCACTCGGCCGTACACAGTATTTTATGGATAAATACCTTTAGTTCTTGTTATACATTCAAGTATAACTGTAACACAAATCAGTTTAACTATTATAGAAGCCTGTACTCTTAAAATAGCATTCGCCCTACGGTAATTTATATCATCTCTTTTCTGGGTTAATGTTATACTACATGTGCACCGTTTGGCAAACTTAGTTACGTTAAAACGCCTTGCTGCGCTTTCGTGAAACGTTATACTACCGCATATTCGAAATAAAGGGAATACAATGTAAATCGCCTCAGTGTTAAAGTAAGGGAGTTAAATACACTCCACTTTAACAACTATATATATCTTTATCTCGCCTTTATAATCTTTAACCTATTTTTTCCTTTTAATTATTTTAAATATAACCATTATTTTGCTATATATATATGCGTTTTTACTTTTTTTAATAGGTTATAAGCTTAAAATAGCTTATTTATATTATTTTTAATTTAAATGCTATTTAATAATTAATGCAGCTATTGTTAACTATTATTGTTATAATTTTTTACAAGCTATTTTTTTAAAATAAAACTTATAATAAGTATTAATAACTTTTTATAACTTATTATTTAATAAAATGCAAAAGTATATATAGTTAAAACAATTGCAAATAAATAGCTTTGCATTTAAAACTACTGCAATTAAATAAAACTGCATTTAAAAATAATAAATAAGCTTACTTTTAAAATATTTTACCTTTAGCTATAATTAAAGCTATTTAAAACTTTATTTAAAGCTTTTTGCAGTTATAAAGATTTTTTTTTGCAATTTTTTGTTTTAATAATAAAATTAGCTAATATTAAATATTATAAGATTTTTTAGCTATTAAATTATTAATTTTAGCTATTAAAAATTAAAGTTTAGCTATAAAAATAATTATACGCTAAATTATATTAAAAAAAGTTTTTAGCATTTTTTAATTTTATTTTAAATATTTTAAAATATTTAACCTTTTTATTTTTTAATAATTTTTTATTATATTTATAATTATAAATATATAATAATATTTTTAAATATTAAATAATATTTTTTTAAAATAAAGCTTTTTATTTATTTAAAATTTATTAAATTCTTTAACAAAAATAATTTTTTTTATTTTATTGTTAAGTTAAATTTTTTAGCACTTAAATTTTTTAAAAAAAACGCTAATAATAGCAATTTTTTTTTTTTATATATATATTTTAAGCTTTTATATAATTTATTATTTAATTTATAAGTTATTATACTATTTTTAATGCTTTTTAATAATTTAAACTTATTTAAACTTAAAGTTATTACTTTATTAAATTATAGCTTTAATAGCACTGCTAAAAAACTTTTTATATTTATTAAGCAAAACGTTATTAAGTTTTTTATTTTATTTTTTAAACTAGCTTTATAAGCTTTAATACTTTTTTTTTTTATATAGCATAAATTTAAGCAAAAAGCATTTATTTTTATTTTTAATTTTAATATTAAAACTTTTGTTTTAAAAATATACTTAAAAATAATATAGCAAAAAAAACAAAATAAGCTTAAAAAATAAGCTAATAATTTTAGCATTTATTGCTAAAATAAAATTAATAATAAATTATATTAAATTTATAAAAAAAATGTTTAATTATTTGTTAATGTAAAGTTATAAGCGTTTTTTTTTCGAAAAAACGCAAATATTTTATTTAATTTAATAAAAAGGCAAAAGTGCAAACAATTTCGCTAAAAAAATTAAAATATAAAAAAACAAAAAAAAAAAATATATATAGCAATTAAAAACTATTTAAGCATTAATGTTTGCTTTATTATTAAAAACTTAAATATTATAGCTTTTATTTAAATTAAACTTAAAAAATACAGGCTTAAAAATAATGCATTTTTTTAATTTTTAATTTAAAATTAAAATAGTATTATTTTTAATATTTATAAAAAAAAACATAATTAAGCTAGCTATTAAATTTTACATTATTTAAAATAAATTATTAAAATTTAATAAAATTTGCTTAATTATTAAACTTTTATTTATTAATAAATTTTTAATTTTTTTTAACTTATTATATAACATTTTTTTTATTATATTTTATTAATAAAATGTTATTATTTTTATTTAAAATAATAATAACGTAATTATTAAAAAAATTATTATTTTTAACAAAGTTATTATAATTATTAAAAAAAAAAAACAAAGCTAAAAATTTAAAAAAGTTAATATTAATTTATTAATATTTAATGGCTTTAAATGTTTTTATTGCAATAAAAATTATTTAAAGCTTAAATATTATAAAAAGTTTTTTTACCTAGCATTAAAAAAATAAGCAGCTAAAAAACACAAATATATAAGCACTAATAATAATAAAAACAAAAAAAGCAAGCTTAAAAAAAAATTAGCTAAGCTAAATATTTTATTAATAGTTATTAAAACTTTTAATTTTAAATATTTTAGCTTTAACTTTAGCTTTATTAATATTAGCTTATTAATTAATATAACTTTTATTATTTTTTTAAAAAAAGCATTTTTACAAATATATTTAAAGCTAATATAAGCAATAGCAAATATTTATTAATGCTAAAACTATTAAACGTTTTTTAAAACGGTTTTAAAAAGTTATATATTATAAACAATTTAACAAAGCTTAATTTTATTAATTTTAACAACTTTTTTAATAAACAATTAGCTAAAAAGTTTAAATTTATATATATAATTAATTTAAAAGCTAGCTAGCATTTTTTTTACAACTATAAAAAACTTTTTAAAACAAAAAAATATATTAAACTTAAAACATTAAAAATAAAAAAGAAAATAATAATTTTTAAAAAAATTAAAAATTATGCTTTTATTATAGTAATTAATAAACAAAAAAAAAAAAATTTTTATAACGCCGTTTATTGCTTTAAAATTAAAGTTATTTTTATTTTTATTTTTTAGCTTTTTAAAAAAAATAAAGCTTTTAATGCAAAAAGCAAAAATTATTTCCTTTTTATTAAAGCTTTTAATAGCCTATATTTAATTAATACATTTAATAATAGCATTAATATTATAGCTTTTAATGTTAGCTTTTATATTTATTTTATTTTTAATTTTAATATGCAAATTTAATATAAATAACTTGGCTATTTAAATAATTAAGCTTTAAAAAACTTAATAAACTATTTTATTAATATTATTTTTATATAAAAATATTGCTTTTATAAAGTTTATATTAAAAAACAAATAAAAAGGTATTTTATAAAAATTTATTACGGAAAAACAAACGTAAGTTAAAATCACTTTATATTAATTTTGCTAATATATTTACTTAAAAAAACGAAATTATAAAACATAACCGGTTAATTTAATAAGTAATTATTAAAAATAACTTTATTAAAATAACTTAAACGTTTTTATTAAAATTAATTTTTAAATTTTTTAAAATGTTTTAAAAATTTTTAAATTAAAAAAAAACGCTTTAAATAGTAATATTACGCAATTACTTTAAACTAAGGCTTTACTTTTATTAATAATATTTTTAAAATAATTTATTAAAATAAAAGCATAGCGTTGTTTTTTTTTGCTATAAATTAACATTAATAAAATAACATTGCTAAAAAAGTAATAAGCATTTTAAAAAACATTTTTTAATAGTTATTAATTATAACAACAGTAAAAAAAGCAAATATATATTATTAATTAATGCTAGCAAAAATTATAATTTATTTAAAAAATTTACATTTATTTTTTAAACTAGGTAATAAAACGCTTTATAAAATATAATATAATGTTTTGCTAAATTTAGCACATTTTTAAATAGTAAATATTTTAAAGCATTATTTACTAAAAAAAAAAGCTTTTATTTTTTATAAAAAAACAAAGCTTTATATTATGCTAAAATATTAAAATAAAAAAACTATTAATTATATTATTTTTTTAATTAATAGCTAAGTTATTAATGTTAACAATGTTTTTTTTAAAAAATAACGCATTTATACCTTTATTAAAAATTAATTACTTATATATAATACCGCAGTATTGCTATTAATATAAAGCGATAATTTTTTTACTATAATAAATATTAAATAAGCTAGCAATAATAATAGCAATGCTTAAAAACATATTAAAATATATATTAGCTTTAAATTAAAAAAAAATGCCGGCTTTAAATTATTTGCTTTTAAAAGAAATAATGTTTTTAAAAGTTATAAAACTAAAAAAATTCCTTTAGCTAATTCTTTGCATTAATTTATTATTTTAAGCTATTATTTATTATTATTACTGCTATTATTTATTAACTTTATAAAAAATAACGTTATAAAACCTTTAAATATATTTAATTTTAATAATAATAGTTTATTAAACACTTTTAAAAACTTTAAATTTAAAGAAAAACTTAACGTATAAAATTATATTATTATTATTTTACCGCTTAAAATTTTAAAAAACTACTTTAATTTATAATTTAAAATAAATAAATAAAAATAGCTATAATTATTAGCTATAAATTTAATTAAAATATATTTAATAAATAATATAAACATTTTTTAAATAATGGTTTTATTTATTAATATTATTAACGCTTTATTTATATTTAAAGCTATAAAATTAAAAACGTTAAAACAAACTTATAAAAATGCTTATTAATTTAATTAATATAAGAAAATAAGCAGCAAATATAAATTGTTAATAAATAATAAAACTTAAATAATTTATTAATTATTTTTAAAATAAAAAGCTTTTTTTAAAAAATAAATTTTTAAATTAAAATAAAAACTAAATAAATCGATTATTTATTATAAAGCATGCTAAATAATTAAAGATTTTAAATAAATAAAAAATTTAAATTATAATAAAACCTTTGCTTTAATAATTAAGCTTATAAGTTATTAAGTTATATTTATTATTATTATTGCTTTAAATTTTAAACTAAAATAAATAAATGTTAAAATAATATTTTTATATAAAAAAATCATAAAAAAAATATATATTAAATAATTTTTTAAGTTTAATAACAATATTAATTAAATATATAAGCTTAATAAAGCTTTATATAAATTTAAGCAAGCTTTTAAAATTTAATATAAAATTTTTTTCATTTTTTTAAAAATGCTAAGCTTTATTTTTTTAAAAATGCTAAGCTTTATTTTTTTAAACGCTAATATAAATGGTTTTATTAAAAAGCACATTTATATTATAATATATATTAATAATTTTTTTATTGCTGCTTTTTTTAAAAAAAAAGTTAATAAAATTAAAACAACATTATATAAAAAGTTTAATATAATAAATTTAAAGCTATGTTTTTATTATTTAAAAATAATTATTAAAAAAAACAAGCTTAATTAAGCAATATATTTTAAGCAAAGCGTTTATATTAAAAAAATATTTTAAAAGTTTAATTTTTAAAATTGCAAGCTAAAAAATACCTTAATAAAAACCAAGCTATTTAATCTTTTTTTTATTAATTATGCTATTTAATATGGTCCCCTAGGGGGTAGCCACTTAGGTGGCCTTGGCCACTTTAGCCAGCCTGGCTGCCCTAGGCAGCTGTCACCTTAGTCACCTAACCAACCTAGCCTTAGCGTAGCCTATATTGTCAGATATAAGCGATGGCATGCAATTGGGTTGAAAGTGTTGTATTGATTGATCTGTCTTTTTTAGGTGTTATTTAGTAGTGACCGCGTTTATAGGCAGAATTGTATGGAAACCCTGTTATCCTGACATGGGTCCCTCCTTGAAACCCCTTTTAGTCAATATACCGAATAAGATTATATCCCTTATATCTGACACACCCCCTTAGGAAGCACCCCCTGAGGAATGGTTCCTACAACCAAAAGCGCATAGCAATAACCTCTCACAATTTTATAGGACTAAAATACCCTTTTTAATCATTTAGTTATCCATGTGTTAGACTTTTCTTTTTTTAGTGAGTTTTTTAACATCTTCTATTTTTTTTTAGGTATCTTTTGTGGTTTCTGCTGTTTTTGGATGCTTTTAATATCTACGAGGTTAAGCTGCTTTAAAAAGGTGTTTCATTTTTCTCTAGGGAGGGCTTTGGTTAGGCCATCGGCAATCATGTTGTTTGTAAAAATGTATTTAACTTTAAAGGTTTTATTAATAACTTTTTAATATAGCTAATAATTGTAAATATTAATGTGGCGTAGCTTTGTATAAAGCGTAGCAATGTTTTTAGTTACTAAACCGATAGTTTGTTAATTATTATATTGGATTTAAATCTGCTGATTGTTTAAAGTAACTTTTAGTTTTTTAATTAGTTGGCTAATAAACATAGCTTTTTTAGCTGCCTGAGCTAACGCAAGTAACTTGGCTTTAGTGGTTAATATAGTCATAATATTTTATTTATTAGCTTTTCATTTAATAACTTTTTTAAAAAGCTTTATTATATAGGCTTGTAAGCTTTTATAATTAATAATATTGTTTGCAAACAAAGAATCGCTAGCAACTACAAAGTTGTTTTTATTTCCAAACTAAAGGGCATAATGTTAGGTAGTTTTAAGGTATTTGAGTAGGCAGTTAGCAGAGCTATAGTAGTTTGGCCTAGGATTTAAGTTAAAGTAAAATAGCTGTAAAGCTTTAAAGGCAATGTTTAGCCGGGTAATAACTGCTTTATATATAATCAAGCTTATTTTTTTTTAGTAACTGTGAATTTTCTGCTAAATAGCTATTTAATTATAAAGGCTTAGCTTTTCTGCTTTTATAAGTATATATGCCTTGTGCAAAGCATTTTTATTTTTAAGCTTAATTATTTTTTTAATATATAAAGATTGAAAAAGCCAAATTAAGCTTTTATTACGGTTTTTAATTACTTTTACACCAAGAAACCAAAAAAGGTTGTTTTTACTAATTATTTAGTAATAGCACTTTAGTTTAAAAATTGCATATCAAGCAATTATTTTTTTATGCTTTTAATAGGCTAGGATTATATTGTTTACATAAATAAAAATTAAAACACCTTGTTTAAAGTAGCAATATAGCTTGTAAAAAACAGCTTAATAGCTTATAAATTTTAAAGATTAAGTAAGTTTACGCTGCTATAGCAACGGAAACTTTTAAAGGCTGTATAGCGCTTAAAGTAATCGGAGCAAAGTTTATGGCTTGCAATACCCGGGAGGCATTTGCATATAAATTTCTTTGTTAAGTTTAACATTTACAAATGTGTTTACTGCGTTATACTGTTTTAACTTAAGGTTAAACTTGGCTGCTATAGCTATTAAGGTTTGAAAAGATTTTTTTGCTAACGTTAATACATAGGTAGTTTTTCTTTTATTAGTAGGCTGTTAGTTTTTTTATATAACAAGCCTAGCTTTACACTTTTAGTAATAACCATGCTTATTAAACTTGTAAATATATACCTATATATAGTTTAGGGTTAGCTTTTTATAGGTAATATATATATTGACTTTTTTTTATGTATTTATGTTTTGATAGCTTTGAAGATGTGATTTTTTAGCCTGCCTAAAGTGCTTTCTCATAGGATAAATACTTAGATCTTTATGCCACTTTAGGGGTGATAAAAAGTTTTAGCAATAAATTTAAAATTTAGCTTAAAAAAGCCTTGTTAAGTTTAACGTTAAAAAAGCTAAAGCACTTTTTAGACTGGATTTAAGCCGAGGCGCTTTTGCATTTCTGCTTAGCTGCATTTTAAAAATAGATTTAAATTGAGGCGCTTTTGCATTGCTGCTTAGCTGCGCTTTAAAAATGGATTTAAGTTAAAGCGCTTTTGCATTTTTGCTTAGCTACGCTTTTGCAAAAAATATAAGCCTTTTGTTTTAGCAAAATTTTAGTTTGCTACTAAAGTGGCTTAAAAGTTTTTTTAAAGATTTAACTTTATTAGCTTTGCTTATTAGCATGCTGTGTTATAACTCTACGGTTGCTAGGCGTTTTATATTAAATATGGCTTTTTAATAACTTTTATGTGCTGTAACTCTAGAAAAAATTGTATAATAATTTCCCTTAAACCTTGGGGTTAGATTAAACAACCTAGTAGTTTTATTGAGATTTTTTCCTTAGCTAGCTTTTTTAATTGTAGCGCTAAAAAAAGCACAAAAGTCGAAAGATTTAAAAAGAGTTAAATATAAAGCAAAAATTGCCTTGGTATATAAATAATCAGTTTTTATAAACAAATCTAGTTTTAAATCCTCATTTTTGCTAATATTATCCTTGGCTTTTGCTTTTTCAGCAGAATTAATTAGTGCGTACACTTTTTAATTTTTATAAAAATTGGTAAAGAATTGCTAAGCAGTTTTTAATTAGATTTGCTAGGTAATCTTAGCAATTAAAGCCTTAAACTCCTCGTTAGTAATTTTTAAAAGATTATTTTTTAAAGATTTAATATCTCTTAAAAAAGTAGCGTTTTTATTAAATATAACGTTTTTAGTTATAATAATTTTATTAGTTTTAAATAGTTAAATTTAATAGGTAGTAAATGATTGGTATTTAATAAGGTAGCCGATTTAAGCCTTTAAATTAAGTTTTCTTTGTTTATTTGTTTTTTGCTGTGCGCTTAATGTTATTGCAAAGGCCTTGCATTTATAAACCTTAAAATAGGATAGTATAAGTATTTTGCTTTTTTTTACAATACTGTTTTGTATTTAAAAATAGTTGTAAAACTTTTTATACGGAGTTTTTTAGTTATATAAATATTTAGGCGTTCGGTTATATAAGTAAACAGCAGCCTTAACAATCTTTACTTATAAATAAGTTGGTAGCTTTGATTTATTTTTTATAAATCTTGCTTTTTCTTTAATTATACCTTTTAACCTTTTAGCGCTTTTATTGAGTGCTTGGGTATTAAAAGGAAACACTTTAAAAGTGATCTTTTTAATTGTTTGGAAATACTAGGCAAGTTTTAACGTGCTGTTTATATTTGTAATTATTTTGTTGTTGCATTTAATAATTAACACCTTAAATTTGTAGTAATTTTTTAGGTGCTTAATTAGGTAACTGAGTGCGATTTTAATCGATAAATATATTTGATTATATAAATAATAGTTAAAAGTGAGGCCAGAAAAGCGGTTTGTTATAAGCATTACACACCATTCCGCACCTTTGTTTTTCCTAGGATTTTTAAAGTTGTGGAAATTAATAGCCAGGCGTGTTTTAGCCGTTGTTAGCCTTTTTCTAGGTAATTTATTAATTTGGCGCTTGATTTTAAACACACTATATGTGTTACATTAGGCGGTTTTGATTTTGTTGCTATTATTAGGGGCTCGGCAAATTCTTACCTCTTGAGATAAAGCCACTAAGTGTTGAAGTGCTTTAGGTCCTAGGTGTCTTATCTTAAGATGCTATTAAAATAGGTTTTTTTTCGAGAGTAGTTTTCCTGTGTATAAGTTAAGCTTGTTGCGCTTTGTATAAAAAGCAGTTTTTTTAAATAATAAAAAGAAATATTTTATTATAAATTAATTAAGCTGGTTTTGCAGCCGGCAAAGTATTAAGCCGTTTTTTTGTCGGAAAAAATTGATAGGTGGCTTGTTATTTTACTAATACTCTAACCTATTAAATATACATAGGGATATTAGGTTAGTAGTTATATTTGGGCAAAAGGCTACATTGTAAAGTTAATAAACCTTTGGTCCCTTTGGTCTTTAAACTTGGATATTAACTTTTTTAAATCTTTCGATAGGGATAACTTTATTTCCTGCATATACTACATTATAAAGGTTAGCTTTTTTAAAATTTAAAAACCTATTAATTTTGTTAAATATGTATATAGTTATTCCTAAGTTAAAAATAGCTAAGTTTTTTAGTTTATAAGTTATTTTTGTTTTGTTGCCTGCTGCAAAAGCTGTTTAGGCAAGTTTTTTTAATAGTTAATTTATTTTAATTTTTAACTTATTTTGCTTTGCTTTTTTTTTTTAAATTTATTTAATTTTTTTAATTAATTTTAAGTTTAACTTTAAAAGCCTTTAAGCTATTTTTTAAATAGTTTAATTTAGTATAAAGTTTTTAAACGCATGTTTTAAAAAAGCATACCAACACCATTTTAACATATGGGTTTAAGTGCAAAGCTTGCACTTTGTATTGCTTGTATTTATATTTGCACGAGGTTTTTTGCTTGTAAAACCTGGTGTTTTTTTTTGCAATCCTTTTTTTTAAAAGCCGCGTGCTTTACCTTTTTTTGCTGCTTTAAACCAACTGTTTAAATTTTTAACTTCGATAAAATTACTAATTTGTTTGGTATTACTATAGGTGTAAAAGCTTTTTTTGTGTGGTTTTTTTTTAGTTGGCTTACTTCGAACAAATAGTTAAATGTTTGCTTTGTTTTTAAGATTTACTGCAATTTTTGTATAGTTTAAAGTTTTTTTTTTTATCTCTAGCTTGTTGGTTTGCTTAAATGCTGTGACCTATTTTTAATAGCTAGTTTTTAAAGCCTTTTTTAAGTTTGTGGCAATATTATAAGATTTTGTGAGATTAGTAGCGCTATGCTTTACTGCAATAGCTAGCTTTTTTTCTCATTTTGTTGCTTAGGTTCCTAGGTTTTTTGGTGATCTTTTAGCACTGTTATCGATAAAATATCTATAGTTTAGCTGTGCTTAATGCATAAGGCTACTTTTGAGATGTGCTCCGATAGTATATAGCTTTTTGTACCAAACATCCAGCATGTTTGTGGGTTTAAGTAAAGTGTTTTTATAGTTTTAGGACACTGTTTCGAGTATTTAGTTTTTTAATTAGTTAATCGACTTGATTAAATTTATATATTTGCATATTTAAGTGTTATAGTTATTTAAATTTATATTGTAAGCATTTTTTTCAACGGCTGTTATTTCGGTTATATTTCGTAAAAATTTCGGGTTTATTGTTTTATGATCTATAGTTAAAAATGATTTTATAGCTAACGCCGGTATTACTATTGCTTTTAAATAGTTTTTAATCTTCGGTATAATTAGTCGCTTTAGCTATAATATCTTTATTTTGAGATTTGGTGTAATATAGTTTTATAAATTTAAACTAACTGCTTTGCTTTTAAGTTTTTTGTTTTAAAAGTAAAAGTTGTTTGCGTTTTTAAGCGCAATTTTTACGTTTTAATTGATCGGTTTTTGCATGTTAATCGCTTAATTAGGCTAGTAGCTATTTAATCGATAGTTTAATGTGGCGATAAGACTCTTAATTGTTAAATATAAGCGATGGCATGCAATTGGGTTGAAAGTGTTGTATTGATTGATCTGTTTTTTTTAGGTGTCATCTAGTAGTGACCGCGTCTGTAGGCAGAATTGTATGGAGACCCTGTTATCCTGACATGGGTCCCTCCTTGGAACCCCTTTCAGTCAATATACCGAATAAGATTATATCCCTTATATCTGACATATATAGCCAAGCCTTCCGGCCTTGGGCCAAAGGCCCCTTCTATACCTAATACATAATCCTTTTACCACTACGATAACTTGACATATAGTGCCTCCATCAAAAGCATTTAGCTCGGCGCTAAACCAAATAACGCCACCATTCTAGTACGTATCGTACGTACAAGCAACCAGTCGAGCCATTTCCACTCAAACGCAAGGCCTTAGTTAACTACTCGCCGTTTAACCTAGCCAAACGGAGTTTAATATCGGGCGCAATACATATGTATTGGCCGCGATATACGCCTGGTTGGCCTAGCCAAAACACCATATACGCCTTCGACTACACCCTACTCGCAAAAGCCCTAATAACGCACTTGCCGTACGCAAAGTTTAATATTAGACATAATACGCTATATCAGCTGGCAATACAGCGCAGTCGCATTAAACATATTAGCCGCAATACACGCCTCAACCAAGTTAAGCACCTACCAGCCCAAACCACCCGTTTCGCCTCAACAGAACACTCAACGCGCAGAGTTTAATTTCAAACGCAATACGGCTATATTGGCTGGCGATACAGCGCAGTCAAATAAACCTATTGGTCGCAATATACGCCCTCAAATAGAGAATAGTACGCCTGGCCAAACAACGCCCATACAAGCCCTTCAACCAACCCACTCGCAAAGGCCCTTACCTACCCCATCCCACCCAACAGCCCTACCCCCCTACCCCCCTTAACAGCCCTACCACCTACAACAGCCATACCACTCGTACAAACCTTCGCCTAGCCTACTTGCAAAGGCCCTACCAAACCAACCGACCTCGTACGACCTATTAAAAGCAACAAGGCTTTTTCTAGCCCCCGCGCAGACCTTCGACCAGCCAACCCACTTACGAAGGCCCTGCTACACCTACCCCATACGGACCTTCGACCAGCCTACTTGCAAAGCCCAGCCGTACAACCCTTTGACCTTCAACTAGCCAACCTACTTACGAAGGCCCTACTACACCTACCCCGTTGACCTTCGACTAGCCTACGCGCAAAAGCCCTGGTGGAATTGTATTAGTGTATTGGACTTGTTGAGGGCAACAAGGCTTCTGTTGTTGCGCGGCATATGATATGGTCCCCTAAGGGGTAGCCACTTAGGTGGCCCTGGCCACCTTAGCCAGCCTGGCTGCCCTAGGCAGCCGTCACCTTAGTCACCTGACCAACCTAGCCCTAGCGTAGCCTATATAGCCAAGCCTTCCGGCCTTGGGCCAAAGGCCCCTTTTATACCTAATATATAATCCTTTTACCACTACGATAACTTGACACTATTATAGCAAAAAATAAAGCCTAATATACCAATGCTATAAAATTATTAATATATATTATATTAAGCATAAAACTTAATATTATTTTTATTGTTTTATTTTATAATTGTTTTATAATTAAGCTAAACAAAGCTTATAAATTAGCAATTAAATATATTTTTTAATATTTTTAAAAAATAGTAAATATAAAATTAATATATTATAAAAAATTAAAAAAACTAATTAATTATATTAATATTAATTATATTAAAAATTATAATATTAAAAAACTAATTTTAAAATATATTTTTAATATTAATAGCAAAATTTTAAGTTAAAGTTTTAAACGGTAAATTATTATTTTATTATTATTTTGCAAAATAAAATATATTAATTAAATATAAGCTATAAAAAAAATAATATAGCTTAAATTTTTATTAAAAAAGCTTAATTTTATAAAAAACATAAAAACTATTATTTATAAAAATAATTAAAATATAAGGAATTAATACCTAGGCATAAAATTAGCTTTATAAAAGTATAAAAGTATAAAAGCATAATGTTTTTTTTTAATAAAATTATTTTAAATATATAGCTGATAATATGTTTTATAACGCTAAAAAAGCTTTATATAAAATTTAATAAGCTGGTTTATTAACGTTATTAATTTTAAAATATAATAATATAAAGATATTTATTTTTTAATAATAAATAATTAAAATGCAAGCTAATTTTTTAGCATGTTGCTTTAATTACAAGTTTAACGGCTTATTAATAGCTTTAAAATTAAATATTAACTAATTTTTTTTAATATTTTTTATTTTATTTTATATATAGCTATAAGCGTTAAAAATAGTTATTGTAATTAATACCGAAATAAAAATAAACTAATTAAAAATAATAGCTAGCTAATAACCTAATTTTTTTTTATTTTTTTTTAACCGGTTATTTACCGATTATTTCACTAATTATATAATGTTTATAAATTATATTTAAAAACCTTTTTTCGCATTTTTTAATAAATTTAGCTTAAAATTAATAAGTTATTTTTTATTTTTAGCAATATAAATAAACTTTAAAAATAAAAGCAGTATTTTTTCTAGGTAAAAGGCAATTTTTATTAAATGCTTTTTAAAAAAAGGGATTTTATACGTTAAAAAATAAAATATGCGTTTTTTTATATAAATAAAAAAAAACCGGTATAAATAAAAAAATAATAAAAAGTTAACTGGTTATACATTATTTATATTATAAATTTAATTAATAAAAAAGTTAAAAAATTTATGCTTTTTTATATTTATGCTTTTTTATAAATTAATGCATGTTTATTTATTAATTTTTAAAATATAATAACATTTGCTAAAAATTTATTATATTATAATAATATTAAATATATAATTATTTAATTAAAGTTTATTTGCAAATAATAAGCTGTTAAAAATATTAAGTTATAATATATTTTTATTAATTAATAAATAATAAATAAATTAATTAAAATATTATTTAAAAATAAATTTTTGCTTTTAAAAATGCTTTAAACTTAAAATAAATAAAAATTTTAAAATGCTTTATAAACTTGTTTATAAAACTTTATATTTATTTTTTAAAACAATTAACATTAAATACATTATATAATTATTAAAAAAAATTTTTAATAATTTTTATAATGTTTTTATTTTATTTATAACATTTAATAATTATTATAAATAAAAAAATGTTAAGTTTTTATAACTTTTATAATTTAATTTTATATATTTTATTTTTATAATAATAAAAGTTTTAATTATTAACATTATTTTAAATATAATAACTTTATTAAATATATTTAGTTTTTTTAATAAACTTTTAATAAATTTAAAATTTATAAACAATAAATTAGCAGCTTTTTTAACGTAGTTTTATAATTTCACACTTTTATTAAACATTTTTTATATTTATTTAAAAGTTATAATATACACTTTATTATATATAAGCGTTATAAAAAAAACAAAGCTTTTAAAACAGCATATATTATATTAAAAACTAAGTGTAAAAAAGAAAAAAAAGCTAGGTATAAAAATAGCTAAAGATTATGCGTTTTGTGTGCAGCGGGGTTAATGTGCTAAGTGCGCGCTAGGTGGGGCGTAGCGCTAACTAAGTTAGCTAATTATTAACGTATAATTATTTTTTCCGAAAAGAAAAAAATACGTTTGCGCAAACTTAAATACTAGTATTTTAATTAAATGCTTTTTAGCTAAAAAAAAAATAGCTTTAAATATTTGCTTAAATTTAATTACACTTTAAGCTTTTGTTTTATTATATTATTAATTAAGTTTTTTTATATATTAATATTATAATTTTTGCTTATAATTACGTATTATATATAAGGTTAACTTAAATTAATTTTTTTTGCAATATATTTTTTTATATATTTTGTTTTTTTGCGCTTTATTGCAATTTTCTTTTAATAAGTTTATTATTATTTAAGTATAATTTGTTAAAATTATTGTTTTTAACTATTTATAATTATTAAGTTAATTATATTAAAAAGTTAATAAAGTTTAAATTAGCATTATAAAACTATTTTAATAGCGTTGCGCTATTTTTAAAGTTTTTAATTAAATATTACTTATTGTTAATATTTTAACTTTTTTAGCTTATTTAATATTATAGCTTTTTGTAATATAATTATAATATATAAATTTTATTAATAATAAATTTTTTTTTGCTTTTAAGTTTAATTATTTTTTTATCGAAGTTTTTAAACTTTTATTTTAATAAAAAATCGTTTAAATATTTTTATAATTAATTAGCATAATATTAATTAGTTGCTTATTATAAAAAAAAGATTTTAAAGGTATATATATTGTTGTTTTGTTTAAAAATTTTAAATTTTTGTTATATTATTAAATAATTTAACTTATTAAACAATTAGTTAGTTTTTTATAATTATTATTTTTTTAGTATAAAAATATAATTTTTTATATTAAAATTTAATTTTTAATATAATTTATTAGCTTATGTAATTATTTGTTTTTATAACTATATTAAATTTGTTTTTGCTATTTTTATAAAATGTATTATTTTTTAAACTTTGTTTTATGCATTTTTGTATAGTTTTTTTTTTTGCAAGCAAATCGGCTAATTTTTGTTTTGCTGTTTAATTTTTTTAATTAAAATTAAAAAGCATTAAAAAGCTTATTTTTACTTTATAAAGTGCTATTTTAATAAATTAATATAATAGTGCAGCTTATATATAATTTATAGCAGGGATTTTTTTAATTAATTGTTTTAATAATAATTAATATAAAAATATAAACGTTAATTTAAATATATATTTATTATTTTAGTTTGTTTAATAGTTTTATAATATTTTGCTAATGTAAATATATATTTTATGCTTATTAGTTTATATAATTTATTTATAAAACTAAAAATAAATTAAGGTTTTTTATTAGTAATAATAGTTATAAATATATTAAATATTTTAAATAGTTTTTTATAATATATTTTTGCAGCGTTTATAGCTATGGTATATATAATGCAAAAAATTATTTATGCTTTTTTACTTAATTTATTTATTATTATAAGCACGTTATTATATTTATGCTTATTTTTAAACATTTGTTTAAAATTTATTATTAAATAACGTTATATTTTATTTAATATAAATAATAATTATAATTTGCTAAGTGTTTTATTTTTTAATATTTTAGCTAGTTAACATTTTAAATAATTAAATATATATATATTACAATTATTTTTTAATTTAAGTTATTAATATTTTTTAGCAATTAAGTATTTGGTTTTATTTTATTTTAAATAAGCTATTAGCATATAGTTATATATTTTTTAAATTAATAATATATAAAAGTAAAAAATATTAAAAATTATTAGTTTATTTTTATAAGTAGTAAATTTGTTTTAAATAACTTAATTATTTCCGTTTTGTTTATTTGCTTTTTGTTAATAAATTTTTATGCTAAAATTATTGCAGTTTTTTTTTAAAACTTTATTAATTAAGCAATATTTTTTTAAGATTTTAGCTTTTAAAATATTAATTTTTAGCATAAATTTTACAGGCTTTTTTTACAATAACTTTATAAAAGCTTGCAATTTATAAAAAGCGGTTGGTTATAATTTACGTATTAATGTTAATTATAGCTTAAATAATATTATTTTCCCTTTTTATAAAAAAAAAAAGCTAATTATCGGCTAAAACATTGTAATATATTGGTAAGCTTTTTTTTTTTGCTATTAAATGCGTAGATTTTCCTGTTTATATAATATAGCGTTTGCTATAATATTTTTTTTGCTTAATTAATATATAATAATAAAGTTATATTTTAAAAATAACTTTGCTTACTTAGCTTAACGTAAGTTAAAACGTTGTTTTTAATTAAAATATATTAATGTTTTATAATCGGTAATAACAAAAAAAGGTTTTTTGCAAAAATTAATTAACTTTAATTTTTATTTTTTTAAAGCTAGTTTTATTGCTAATATTTTTTTATTATAAATATTATAATTTAATTTAACATTATATAATGTTTTAAAATAAAATGCCATAAATTGTTATATATTGCTATATTATTATAATAGTGCTTTTATTGCAACACTATTTAAAGCGTTAATCTTTACTTTTATAAGCAAATTATAATTAAAGTATTATAAAATAAGCGTTAATATTAAAATTTTTTTTAATTTTTAAAAAAACTTTTATAATTGTTTAATTATATAAAAGCTATGTTTTTTTTTATTAATTAATTTAAAAGTTTAGCTATTTGTTTATAATTTTTTATAAATTTCCGGTAAAAATTATAAAATCTTAAAAATAATTAAATACTTTTTATTATAATAAATAATTTTTAATTTTATATAATTTTAATTTTGCTTAAATTTTTTAAAGTTAATTTATAAACTAGCTTTTTTTAATTAGTTAAAAACCTTTTTTATATGTTTTTAATATTTTTTTAAATTATTAAAATAAATAAATATATTATTAATATATATATTACAAAACTTGTTTAAATATTTAAACAATATATTATTAATATATTTTTAAAACATTGTAAATTTATTAATAAAACTAAATAATAAAACTTTATAATAATATATTTTATAATATATATAAAATATTATAAAGTTTTTTTGCTTAAATATTATTTGTACACAGTTAAATACCTGTTATATATTAGTTTTAGTAAAGATTTTTGCTTATAAAATATATAACAAAGTTTTTTTAATTAAAAGTAAAAAATACCTGTTTTTTTTTATTAAATTATTTAGCTTGCAATATTATAAGACTTTGTAAAATTATATTTTACTATATAGCTTTTTAATAAAAAAAATAAATAAAGCAAAAAATGCATTATTTAATTTAATAAAATTAAAGCATAATTGTTTTATAAAATAATTTTTAACTATTTTTAATTTATTTAATAATATTTTATATAAAGGTATAAATTTAATATTGCTTTTAAATTTTCTTTTAACAAATTTTATTTTGTAATTTATACTTAGTTAAAAAAATAGCAAAATATTAGCGTTTATTTTGCTAAAAGTTTTTATAATGTCGTAGTATTTTTTAGGTATAATTTTTATAGCTTTTTGCTTAAGCTTTTTATTTTCTTTTTTAAAAAACTTTTTTTTTGCTTTAAAATAATTAATTAATTTATTAATTTAATATATAATTATAGTTTTTACTTTTTTTTCAGTTTTATTACGTTTAATTATACGTTTAAATATAATTGTATTAATTAATATTATTTTTAATAATAGTTTTTTTTTATATTAGCTAAGTTTGCTTTTTTATATTTTATAAAAACTATAAGTATTAAATTTTTATTTTGTTGTTATTTTTATTTTAATTTTTCAAGTTTTTTTTTTTTTATAAATTAGCTTTAAAAGTAAAAAAAAATTATTATTTAGGTTTTACTTTATTTTAGCAATATTATTTATTTTTAAACTTTATTATTTATATAAAATATTTATAATTTTAAATTTATTGTTATAATTTTTTGTAGCAGCTTTTTAGTTTTTTTTTTTGTTTAAATTTTATATTTAATTTTGCATTTTTTCTTTTTGCGTTTTTTTAAAAGTTTAAATATTATAACTAAATATTTGCTTAATTTATTTTAGTTTTTTTATTTAGCTTATTTTTAATAAACAATATAAAAAAAAATATTAATTTATAATATTAACAATTAAGCAAAATATTATATTTTTTAAATTATTTTTGCTTAAAGATAATATTATATTATATATTTAAAATAAAAAAAAGTATTTATTAAATTATTTTCTTTATATTATTAAGCTTAATTTCTATGCTTTTATAATTATTTGTTTACTTTTGCTATTATATTTTATAATAAAATAAAATAATATGCTTATTTTTTTAAGTTAAAAATATTTTATAATTTATTTATTAAAGCAAATGCTTATAATAGCATAAAAGCTAGCTTTTATATTTTTAAAAAAGTTATAAATTTATAAAAAAAGTTTATTATTATTTATAATATAAATGTATAAAAAAGGCTTTTTTTTAAAAAACTTATTTATTAATTTGTTTTTTTTACTAGTTTTTTAAAACACTTTTTTTAAGCAAAAGTTAACTTTTTTTAAAGTTACTTTTTTAATTAAATGTTTATAGCATTGTTATTATTATTATTATTGTTAAAATATCCTTATTTTATTATAAAAATATTAATACAGGCTTTTTTATTAAAGGCTTTAAATAAATAGTTTTTAATAATATAGCTGGTTTATTTATAATTAAAGCATTTTTTTTTAAAAAATAGTTTTTTTATTTTTTTTAGCGCTATTTTAAGTTTAAAACTAAACAAAATGCTAAACGCAAAAGGTTTTTTATTAATAAAGGTATTATTATTTTATTTTTTTTTAAATTAGTTTTTATTAATATGCTTATTATTATTAAAATTATTAAACTTATTAAATTATTTTTTTGCTTTATAATTAACATTTTTTTTTAATTGTTAAAATGTAAATAATAAGCTATTTAAATATAATATTTAAAAAATTTGTTAAAATTAACATTTATTTTTAAGTATTTTAAAATTGTTTTATTAATAAAGCAATTAAATAACTTGTTTTTAAATTTTTTTTTTATTTAGTTTTGCTAAAGCAAATCTTGCTAGCTAATTAAACAAACTTATTTTTAAACTTAAAAAACTTTTTTAAAGTATATTTGCAAAAACTTTTGTTTATATATAAATTTTTATATTTTATTTTAACTTTTTTTAAAGCGTTAATATTATAATAATTGTTTTATAAATAAACTAGCAGTTTTACAAAGTTTTTAATTTTGCTAAAGTAAATCTTAGCTAAATATAATTGCAGATTTTTTGCTATTAAACCATTTAACTTAAACTTAATTTTTTGCATTTTAGCAGCATTAATAATAAATTAATTAGCATTAATTTATAAATAACCTAATATATTACAATGTTATACTTTAAATATTACATTGTTTTTAATTAAGTTATTAAAAAAAATAATCATTTATATTTTCATAAACTTGTAAATATTACCTTTAATATAAACTAAAAATTTAAAAATATTTTATTATTATAATAATAAATTAACAATTTATTAATTGGTTTTATTAACTTATTTATAAAAATTATTACATTTATTAATTATAATTTAAAGTTTAATAAATAATTTATTAATAATTTATTAATAATTTTTATTTTTATTTTTACCTTTATTTTTAGGATTTTTGCTTTAATTAAAAAAACTAGAATTTTTGCTTTTATTTATATTTGTTTTTTCTTTTAAAGCTGCAATTATATTTTAATATCTTTTAGCATTTTTAGCATTTACTGCTGCAAAATAAATAGTTTATTTAATTAAGCTAACTATATTAACTTTTATTTCTTTTAAAAGTTTATGCAAATTTTCAGCATATTATACATTAATAATTATTATAATATTATATAATTTAAATTTATACTAAAGTTTTACCGAATAATAGCTTATTATATTTTTAAAAGCGTTAATATTTATTAAGCTATTAAAATTAAACATTTAACTTTTTAGTTTATTAAAAATAAAAAAAAATAAAAAAGCAAATTAATTTCTTTTTAAATAAGCAGTAAAAATCTTTTTAATTAACATAATAATTTTATAATTAAAATCATTTTTATTATAATAATATTAATTATTTATAAATATAAAATCAGCAATTACTCGATAAAATTTATATTTATCCGCAATAATTTATAGTTTTTCGTTTAGTTTTTTGTTGTTATTTAAACCAAAGGTTTTAATTTTTATTATATTTATAGCTGCTTTAATTTAAAAAACTTTTAACAATTATTATTATGCTTTAATTTACAAATTATTTTATATTATTTATGTTTTATTTACGTTATTAAACAAAAAGCAAACCTTTTTGCAGGCTTGCTTTTTTAACGCCACTTGCTTATTAGCGTTATACGCTATCGTTATTATTAATATTAATTTAAATTTAAATTAACAGTTTAATTTAAGTTTAAATAAAAAATAATTAAAAAAGCAATTTTAATGCCTTTATAAAAAAAATAACACTTAGTTTATTATATATAAACATTATAAAAAAAACAAAGCTTTTAAAACAGCGTATATTATACTGAAAATTAAATGTAAGGAAAAAAAAAAAGCTAAGTATAAAAGTAGCTAAAAATTACGCGTTTTGTGTGCAGCGGGGTTAGTGTGCCAGGTGCGCGCCAGGTAAGGCGCAGCGCTAACTAAGTTAGCTAGTCATTAACGCGTAATTTATTTGTTTTAAAAAAAAAAAACTAAAAAGCTTATAAAGCAATGCTTAATGTTTACATTTAAAATATTTTTAATACGTTTTATAACTTTAAAAAAAATAGCAAAAAAACTTAAATAAAATTATTTTATATATTTATTAAATAATTAATTAAAAACTTATAAAAAAAAGCTAAATAATATATATATATATATAATAATTATTATAATTAACCTTTTTAATAATAAAATTGTAATATTTTAAAATTATAATTTTATAAAAATAATTAAAAGTTTATATATTAAAAATATACTTTAAAAAAAACAATAAACCTTTTATAATTATTTATTAAAAAAAGTTTAAAAGTTAATAATATAATATAATATTAATAATTGCTATAACAATTAAAACTTATGCTTATTTTACGTTATATTATAAGTTTATTAATAAGTTATTTTAAAAAATAACCTTTATTTAAGCTTTAATAACTTAAAATTAAAAAACTACATTTGTTTAAATAAATAAGTTTTAATTATATTAAAAAAACTTTTTATATTATTAGCTTAGTTTATTAATTTTTTTTTTTTTACAAAAGTTTTTATAAATTTAATTAATGCTTAAAAACTTTAAAAAAATATAAAGTAAAAAGCTAAAATTAATAACAATAATTTTATAATTAAATAAAAACTATTTAGTTTATTTTTTTACTTTTTAAGCTTATTTATATTATTACGCTTAAGCAAATAAAAATTATATATTATAAATCTTGCTATTGCTATTATGTTTATTATTACTATTTATTTTATATAATTTACTTTATACCACTACGTTTAAATAAGTAAAAGTTTTATATTATAAGCTTAAAGTAAATAAAAATGTTAAAGTAAAAAAGTTAAATATATTTTATTTTAACAATTATATATATTTTTATTTTGCCTTTATAGTTTTTAACCTGTTTTTTTTTTTTAATTATTCTGAATATAACCACCATTTTGCTATATATGTATGCGTCTCCACTCTCTTTAACACTCAGCCATCCACAGCCAAAACCAGTCTTCACCCATTTCCAAGTGTATCCCTAAAACTCTCTTCTCTTATACTTAGTTTCCAAATACAGTCATTCCACACCGGATGAGCCGTCCTACTAAGGTACCATTAATATTCCATTGAGCTGTTGGCATCTTCTACTCCGACAGGAACTTACCGCATCCCACGAAGATGGTCAAACAGCCAAAAACGACATACTGGGACCCGCCATGGCTTCAAAAGTCAGTGCTTTTAGCATTCACGGGATTCTTCCTATTCCTTTCCGCAGGACTCATTGTCATGTGGTATCTTGTGAACCGTTATGACGGCATACCACTAACGCTGACGACAAATCATTACGCGTGGACGTACGGACCTACCGTAGTATTAACTGTGGTAATGAGCCTATGGAGACAAATCAATTATTGTACCATGGTTAATCAGCCGTGGCAGGAGCTCCATAATGGCTCACTTGAAGGTTCGAAAACGGTTCTTCTCGATTATATCTAGCCTCTCCAAGTCACAAGCTTCCTTTCGGCCCTCAAGAACAAGCACTTCGCTGTTGCGGCTAGCATCATGATCTTCACTCTACTTAAAGTAATCATGGTCATATCCACTACCCTGTTTGTCCTCGGGAACACTTCTCTTACTCAGGATATACCACTACAATCAAGCAAGTTTAGCGATGTAAGAAGCGAGGAGTCCCTTAAGGAAAACGGCCAATATTCAAGCCGTCATCTTTGGGACTATGTAGCCCTACAGGAGCAGTATCGTGACGCAGCTGTTCCCCTGGAACTTTCCACGGCTTTTACCAATTATTCTATTATCACGAAAATTCCAGACGAGGCAGCTGAAGTTTCAGTTCCGGTTACTGCGGTCAAAATGAATGTGACCTGCGAGGCTGCTACTGTTGGTTGGTCTCAAGATCGCCCGGGAGAGTCATTCAATTTAACATTGAATTCATCTACTTGTGGACTCGCTAGGTTCCTGGTTCCTGCATGCGAAAACAGCGTCGACGCCTGTACCCCTACATTACAATACTTCCTGGACGACTATATCCAATGTAACGAAGAAAACGCTACGATCATTGACCTCGACAAACCACGCAATTTTACTACTACGAAGGAATCTCGCCACGTGATCATTGCGATAGAAAGTGAGGTGTTACTTGTTGGAGGAGAACAAGATTATAGTGGCAACAATACATTCAGCGTTACTGTTCATCGCGCCTCTGCCATTACTTGCGGCTTAGAGTACTCGCTCAATACCGGGAATGCACATGGGCCGGCAGTTGAAACGAGCAAAATCGACTCATTACAAATCACCAAAAACGACCTAGGCCAAATCGGCAACCTCACGAATAATGGTCTTCAGGTATTGGTCTACCAGGTTCTGGGTGTCCGAGACAGTATACTCATCGGTGACTACTACGTCAGTACAACAACACATTACGGGCAGAATCTTCTCGGATTATTGGCCGACTCAAGAAACGTGTCTAAGCATGCATTTGATCCTTTGCTGAACACATCACAACTTCGAGATAGGACAGAGCAAACCTTGGCTAGTTTTAGTCATTAATTATTCCGTCGGAACTTCTTGCTCTCAAATAACACGACAGCTTTGGGCTCTATTATCTACACGGAACAAAGGCTTTACGTTAGACCAATCGCCTTGTGGAGCATAGTAGGACTTTTAGCCATCGTAGCCTGTCTCGTTGTCATGGTTATCATCCACATTAAACTGAGAGTAGCCCCCCAATCTCCAGCGACTCTCACCACCGCCGCCTACACCATGTCTAGAAGCCCAGCTCTAAGTATGCTTCTAGGAGAATCTAGCGCGATAAGTCTGAGAGAGATACGTAAAGAGCTGGCCGGATATAATTTCACAGCAGATCGGGATCAAGCGGGGATGCTTCGTATTAATGTGGCTGCAGCGATTCAGCGGGAGACAATATCCAAGCCACCTAGCTGGCTACTGAGGAAATGGAGGTCGGCGAAGTTGACGAGCAAGAAGAAATCCAAAAAATCCGGAACAAAAAAGAAAAGGAAATGGATGCCATGTTCGAGTCGCAGCCACGCGATCGCGCTGACTCTAACTTTGCCCTTGATTTCGATTGCGGCGCTCGAGATCTTGTGGTATCTATCCGAACATGACGAGCGTTTCGTGAATGTTTATTCCGATTCAAGTATAGCTGCTTATTCCATTCGTTACGGTTCTACTTCTGTCGTTCTCGCCATATCTACCTTGTTCAACGCTCTTGATTTCGGAATTGCTACCATGACACCGTTTAGCGCCCTAGCCGCGGGGGCTGCGACCCCTGAACGCACCATCTTCTTCAACATTGCTGGTGATACTCTGCCAATAGCTCTATACAAAGCAATTTATCACCGGCATTTTGGAGCCGCGCTATCGCTAACGGCGTCGACTGTTGGTAGCTTGTTAACAGTTGTAACCTCTGGTCTATGGGTTAACACCGCTATTCAAATCTCGCGAGATGTTACCGCTGAGTCCCAATCGGATTGGAATGCCGATTTCACAGGGAATAGAACCGTTAGCGATGATACGATGATAATTCTTTATGATATCGAGCACGGTGGTCCTAAAGAGTCAATGCTGATCTGGGATAATGTTGTGTTGCCAAAGATAGGTAACCCTCAACCGTCTATCACAGGGCTTGGGGTAACTTTGAATGGCAACACATCACAATATAGGATTTCTGTGCCTGCAATACGACCAATACTCGAGTGTTACGCGCTGCCCTCGTCAAATGTCACAGTGCGTGAGTCGTCAGCGCCAGGTGGTATAGAAGTCTTGACAAGGGTTTCACTCCCAGCTGGCTGTCGCTCATCTTCGTTGACCGACCCCAATAGCGCTTTCAACTTCTCAAACAGCTTTAACCCATTGGATGATACCACGGATAAGTGGTGGGTAGGCCAAACTTACGACCTTTTATATGACGGCTGGTTTGGCCCGCCCTTGGGAAATTGCCCGGCCCTTGGACTTATATTTGGCACGTACGAGCAGGTTGGTCTGCAACTCTACTCTGACATTACCGCCCTGGTATGTACGTTACGAGCCCAATGGGTTGAGGTAAATACTACTTATGCTAGAACCTCGTCTGATTCATTTATGCCTGACCTTGCCCGAGACGCACACCTCAACTCGGCTGCCACCCAAAATATCCTGGACGCAAAATCCAACAGTACCTCACTTTCCGGATGGGTTACAGGCTCTCTTCAGGGTATCGGTCTTCCTGATTCATGGGGGTCTGCTGACGACGAACTATTCGACGTTATGTTTGAGTACCTGATTCACGAACCTAATGCCCCTAACCGTAAGAATCTGGTTGGGAGTAAAAACATTAACGCATTAATATCTGCTTTGAACAGATTATATCAAGGATTCATGTCCATTATTATCGACCGCGAGTGGCGCTCCAGCATAGGCAATGGGACTATAACGCCACCAATTCCTAGCGATGGGGTTATTAGGGGCTCAATAACAGTGACTGTCTCAAGACTAAAACTCCACAAGACGTCTAAAATCATACTTCAGGCGTTCCTGGGCACAATGGTGTTATTCGGAGGAATTGCGTGGTGGTGCGTAGATATGCGCGTACTGCCACGGAACCCGTATCCCATCGCGAGTAGCATGGCGCTGTTTGCGGGGTCGCGTCTCATCCAGGGTGAGGATACAAGTCAGGCACCAAATGATAGCAGAGACCATGAACTGAAGATTAAGAGGAAACCGTTAGTGATCGTGAAGGGAAAGAGGTTTCGCTTAGGGTGGTGGGGTGATTCCAGTGCCCCAACGGACAATGGTCGTGAAAGCAATTCCAGTAAAGCTCTCTTATCAACCACAGGCAAAAGGTTCGGCATTGATTGGGATGAGAATACAGCTGCTTGATTATAGGTGTCGGAAAGCATCTTCGTACAGTAGCATGTGATTAAATAAATCACACAGATAGCTACCACTACCGAAACTCGGCCAGTTTAATATAATAACTTAATAGATGAACTTGTGAAAAAGAATATAACGGTGATTATGAAAAGTTTATAGCATGATGAGTATATACTGATAAGGGTATAAAGTTGTCTCACTTGAAAAACTATTATAATATACCGAGACAAAGGACATCTACCTGGTTGGAGGTTTTACGCCTAATCTCGTATCGGGCCATCGCTACGATACAAATACTACGCTAAGAATCGTCTAGGCCACCCACAGACAATTCATCATGATGACATTTTGATGTTAGTAAGCCCGTATCCAAAAATAGCGGGCCTGGATAATGCGAACTAGTATAACCTAGTCTTAAACATTTACCAGGTTCCTGACCGACTCACCAGCGCAGACCAATTATGTACAGGAATCGAGGTAACATACGGTAGTTAGGCGATTTGTGAAAGGGATGTTGAGTTCGAGAGACGGCCGGATTAGGGGATCTGCAGTTCCTGGTCGCTCCGGATATAATGCGTTTGGAGGTTGGGTGCCTTAATCTCTTAGGATTAATGAAGGGGGATTCGCCGGTTACCTACCTAGGAAGGCAATGACTTGCTCTACTCGATCGACCATTTAAGCGATCGCGGGTTCGACTGTGAGAAACATAGTCACTTGTCTTGTCTACTCCCTCGAGCAACACAAACAAGCACAACATCCCTTTATAAGCTTCCATATACAAGCACGCCAGTGTCAACACTAATTACAACAACTACACACACACATATATATATACCCTCTGCACAACACAATGCGCGCACCAACGCTCCTAGCCCTCGCACTAGCCATCATACCAGCTGCCCTAGCCGACTGGCCATCGTGCGACCCAGACTGCAAATCGTGCGGGCTGTACTGCAACCAGGGATGCAACGCGCCGCTCGACATCTCCCAGTGCAGCGACTGTCTGTACTGCCGGCGGGAGTCGTCATCGTGCGGTTTCGTCGAGATCGGAGGCTCGTCTAATGCGGACCCGGCGCTCTGTGCCATGTGCCAGGCCAACTGCCACTGCAACATCGATGCCATGTGCTATGACAATACCACGACCACTACGGTGTCGCCTTCTGCTTCGCCTTCTGTTTCGCCTACCCCTTTCCTTCCGTAGAGCTAAGGATCAGATTGAAGAGCCGCGCTGAGTTGGGATGATGAGGATGGAGGTGTTGGAATGAGTTGAATGAATGAGATGAAATGAGATTAAGATTTATAGACATTTATAGACTTTGTTTGGAACATGGCGCATGAGGCTATTGGCTATTCGCTGCTACGCTTATCGCGATGCAAAAATGGCAGGCCGAAATTCATACATGAAACATGACAAAATACAAATACAAATTACACTTCTCACCAAATTTTTATGATTGTCATTCTTTTAAATCCTTGCCGTAAAAAAAAACAAGTTTAAAGACTGCATTGGATTATGTCCTATGGATGTATCATATAAGCCAGCCAATAATTATTTATCCGTTGTTACTAAATATCCAAACATGGGCAAATGCCTGCATGCACAGTTCAAAATGCGCTGTCAAAACAGACCATCCAATTTAATTACGCTTGTACTAGCGTTTTATCCCAAATTCACCAAGCAACTCTAGTCAGTTGATTGACAATGACTTATAAGTCTTGATTAACTTGCTCTGGTGCTTTAACAAAAAGAAATCTCGGCGCTACCGTGATTACATATGTAAACACCAGTTAAGGCAGGCTAATCATGCTCGACCGGTTGGCGCAATGGTAGTAAGTTAACTTCATAAACAAAAACGATTACGTCATTTATTAACTCGTATCTGCAGGCGTATAGACCTCCTACTCCAACACTATCATGATGGTGTGTAGAGGTCAGTCTAGGGTTGCGGGTTCGAGTCCCGTGCTGGTCGTTCGATACACTCAATTTTTGGCTGTTTTATGCTTCCTGTTCTTTTTCTCTCGTCGTTCTACGGTAGCATCTTTAGCAGCCTAAACAGTGGTTTTTGTTCCTTTCCGCCTTGCAGAGGGATATCTGTTGCTTTCGGTAAGCTGATAAACTCTAACTTTATTGTCTGTCTTATGTACATGCTTAGCTACTGAGGTACAGCGTACGGCTTCGTGGGGTTGAGTCTGTGGGGCTTTTAAGGTCTATTTCAGGACGATAAGGCACGACGATAAGCATCTACAGGTGTGATGGATGTTGAACAGCACGCGAACGCGCCTCCAAAGCATACACCTACCTAGGGTTCCTACGTTATCGACTTTATCATCCCCTTGACAAACTGCGATCTGTATACATATCTATACCTACCTCCCCTTCACAGACTCTTTCTTTCGTGTCTACAATTCTCACAATCAGGTGGTCGTCTTTCAATTGCATCATACAGCGTTCAGTGTCATCAGCGCATCTCCATCGTCCTCTCCCCTCAGTGGTCATTATAGAATTGAAATATGTCTACTGTCAGTTGACATCTACGGTGATAACCTCTTGAGTTCTCATCACGCTGCGACGTCAGCATGGCTACCAGCGACGACGTGCCGCAGAGGCAGATAACACCTGTCCCGGTGCCCATGCTCCCAGTATCCTCCATCCCCCAAAAGAGAGTCCACGAAGACGATCATGCGCCGCCTATCTCGTCGCCGCTCAACCCCAATCCGAACCCAAACCCCAGTTCGACTCTGAATACAAACTCTCAGCCACATGACGACTCGGCGAACCTGGCTCGTGATAAGCCAGTGAGGACCAAGAAGGACACGCTGAAGAAACGGGAGTCAAAGGTCGGCGTTGGTGGTGCTGCCAGTACCGCTGGTGGTGGCACCGGCACTGACAGCTCGAGAGCGACACCCGACCCCAAGACCAAGGAACCGGTCCCCAGCGAATCGTCGCCATTGCGATACAAGCTCGCCCCTCCAAAACCCTCCGACTTCGACCCTGCGCGGGGTCCTGTATTCACTCATCATCACGATGTTCCCGCCCCCGACGGTTCGACTCTCCAGTTCTTCGAGACCTCGGAACAGTAAGTTGCTTTCTATCGCAACGCAGCACTCGCGCTCCCACCAGTATAGACACAGCCTCTCTAACTTGCTCATCAAGCGTGTATAACAAGAAAAGTTATCACTACTTACACTGTATTGCCGACCCCGCCTTCCCTTCCTCTTTCTACTATCGCCAGACCGAGCCTGAACCTTACGGCCCTCACATCAGTTTCGAAGATGCCTCTACACACATGTATCTCGATCAGTCGGGTCGTCATGTAACAACAGACAAGGGGTTCCGCATGGTGAGAGCGAATGTAGCCGTGCGCGAGGGGACATGGTACTGGGAATGTAAGGTTACTAGGGGTATTCTGAAAGCCGAGAGTATGACGAAAAACGCGAGCACTGGCAAGGATGCGGCTTATCAGCCTGAGTCACACGGTCATGTGCGCATAGGCTTTGCCAGACGTGAAGCGTCGCTGGATGCCCCTGTCGGGTTCGATGCATATAGCTACGGTTTGAGAGACGTCGCCGGCCAAAAAGTCCACATGTCTCGACCAAAAGATTTCTTCCCTCCCGGCGAGGATGTTAGAGAAGGTGATGTGATAGGACTCGAGATTCGGCTGCCATCCGAGCACCTTCACAGGAAGATCGCCCAGGGACAGTATAATCCTGCTGTTGATCTAAATGAAGAGGATGAACCCACATTAGAAGCAGCTAACATTATTCGAGATCGGATACCCATCCGATTCAAAGCCCATATTTACTTTGAGAAGATCGATTATCACACAACGAAAGAACTCGAGGACCTGATGAATCCATCGCCGGTGGGTACATCTGGTCAAGCAGGGAATCGGTCGAATGATAAGCCGAATCCGAATCATGCCATCCCCTCTCTGCGGACATTACCAAATTCTTACATCAAGGTGTACAAGAACGGAGTGCTAATGGGCACCCCATTTACTGATCTTCTCGCTTTCCTACCACCGGCCTCTAAACCCCAGGCACAAGTCGGTGCTCGAGAAGGGAAAGACGATGGCATGCTCGGATATTATCCCGCCATAAGCGTATTCCGTGGCGGTGCAGTCGAGACCAACTTCGGCCCTGATTTCTGGTACCCGCCTCCCGGATACGCCCCCCCTCTGGGCGGCGATGTGGAGATGGTGGATGTAGACGAAGATACGGTGCACGTGGGCACGCCACAGCAGAAGAAGATGGAGAAGACCCGGGCCGTCGTAGATCGCTACGATGAGCAGATCGTCGAAGACGTCGTCGCGGATATCGTTGATGAAGTTGACTTCTGGATGCAAGATGGTGCACGAGTTCTTGATCGCACCGGCGGCCGTGACGAGAAGGCTGAGCCTGTCGGCATTGCACCCGCGAGCGAGGAGATCAAAGAGTTGGTCCAGGATGATTAGTGGTAGGATCATTCTTCGCTTTTCTTCGGTTCTATGACCGGGGATCCATGCATTGCGAATGTGTTATGGGAAGATCATGGACGGCGAAAAGTGGAGATAAGCTATATAGTATGTTACATCCGCTCACTCAGCAACCGCAGCAGCATTCGCGATATTATATCTCTCCCTGAGGCATAGCATTAAGACCCGTCGTCTCGTCACGTCGTTATCACATCAAAGATACCCAGTTAGATCAGTGCAATGAAGAGAGATAGGGTCATGTATACCTATAAGAACAAACTATATGATCATACAGATTCGGAAGAACACCTAATTCTGGAACAACCGGCAAAATATCAGTAACCGTGCCCAAGATGTCGCGTTGGCTATTTGGTACCTGCGTTCAAAATAGGTAATAGGATATCCTATGAAGATAAACCAATATATGGGTGAGTCTTTATTGATCTGTGAAACTCGACTTGTTTGTTGACTCATATTTCACGTGAACTAGAACAAACAGGTGGGCGGACATATCTCGGGCATTTCCATATGCATTTCATCCGTGTGCTTAAAATCATTGTTAATCTGGCCCGTCTTCTAAAAACTACATACGCCTTCTCGTGTCGACCATTCCATCTCATCTCATCTCAAACGTAGATGAATGAGATTACATATATGAACTGTTGCTTCCTGTCCCATAAACACTCTATTAAACATTACACTGTAAAAATCGACGGCGAGAGAGAATGGGGAGGAGAACGGGGATGAAAAGAGAGTGTAAATATCCGGGTATCATCATCGTCATAATCGTGTCGCCATAAAACTAACCCAGTCCAAACCAATCCATCATAAAGAGACCGTTGGCGCTTCACATTGTCAACTCAAGTCTAACTCATGCGCTCCTTACTTGGTATTTCCCTCCGTAGGAACAGCCTCCGCCCTAGAAGCCGAGGTAGGAGCAGGAACATTCAACATGGGATCATCCGGCAACTCCTCAACGCGAGGCCGCCCCTCAATCTCCTCATCATTCGCCTTTCCCTCTCCCTCACCCTCATCCTTATTCGCAGCCGAAGCCTCGGAAGCCTCACGCTCAAGCCTGACCTCACGACCACGTTTATAGCAATACCAAAGCATAGAAAGCAGTAAAAACACAGCAAGGCTCCAAAGCACATTCGTCCCCACGAAAGCCGGGAACCGCGTCTTCAGCGCGTTGACGATGCCCTTCAGCAATCCGGCTAGTGCGCCAGGACGCGTGACGAGGTCATGCAGATTCGAGGGGGTCAGGAATTTCTTCGCGGCGCCTTTCAGTCCTGCTCCTGCTGCGGCTTTACTCTCCGCGGCACTCAGACCCTGTGCTTCAGCTGCTACGGCTAGGATCTCCGGTGCGAAAGACGAGGTGAGTTTCTCGGGGAGCTGGGCTACGAGTTTCTTTAGGCTCGAAGGTAACTTGTCGAAAGTCCGCGCGAGCACGCCGTCGCGGTCTTCGAGGAGGGAGACGAGGTCCCCGTAGGCTGTTGGTACGCCGTTCACGAGGTCTTTCAGCACTTGGGTGAAGCGGCGCGCCATTTCTGCTGATTCGGTGGATAGGGAGAAGGCGCGGTTGTTCTTGGCTGATAGGTCTAGGTCGTCCAGCACGCGGGCCATTTCCGTTTTTTCCTTGTCTGCTTCGGAGGTTGAGGGGACTGCTAGGTGGTCGGGTTGGAGACCTTCTTTGGTTGTCGTGGTGGTGGGTTTGTTGCGGCGGAGGGAGATGTTGCGCGAGAGATTGGTTATGTAGCTGAAGCGCTTGGACTTGTTGTGGGTGTCTGTTGATTTTGATTCCGGGTCTTCTTTCTCTTTCCCTTTGGGATTCTTTGGTTGCGAGTCTTTTGCGCTTGCGCTTGCTATACTCGACGCATCGTCGCTGTCGATATCGATGACGGGCGTCTTGACGCGAGGGGGCAGAGGCGGAGGTGTCTCATTCTCGTCCTCGACTACTGCGTCTGGTGATGTCAGTCGCTCGAGGAATTTCTCGTCTTCGTGGTCGAGAACCGGCGTGCCCTCCTCCTCTGTGGGGGTGTCATCATTGTCGGCGGGGGTAGAGATGATCTGAGGAGCGGGCGAAGCGGCAACTCCCAACTCTGGCTCTGTCGCTTTTTCATCCTTGGCACTTCCTGACGCCGGCTGCGTCTCTTTGCCCTTCGATTGCTCTGACTTTGCCTTTTCTTCTGCCTTCTGTTCCCGGTGTTTCTTCGCCTTCTTTAGGGTGAAGTATTCTAGCATCTTGACGTGCTTGGTGGTGTTTTGTGGATATCGGGATCAGATAAGATTGGGGGAAACTGGTTGAGGATGATCAAAGAAGGTGAAGATTGTAGTGAAAGACAATAACGAGTTTGATTGATTTAATTGCAAATGGAAAACTTGCTAAATACTTGGTTAATTGGCATTCGTCTCTGAACCAAGTGGGAGGCCCCTCGGTATTTGGGGGCCAACCTACGTCAGTAATTGCACAGCCACATCTGCTTCTGTGGCTGGGATGTGGCGAAACTTCTATACGGCCGGTTGCGCGGTGACACCGAGCGCCTAAGAGTCTATCCTTTGCCAAATATGCTGCAAAGAAGTCAAAATAAGAAAGGAAGAGGTGTAGAGATATGATATGCCATTTCACATAGGCATATTATTTTGGGGTATCAACAACGTACAGTAGCGAGATTAGAAAGCCAGCATATTGTACATATCCGTAGAGCTCGTAGAGCACATATCCATCTAGTCCCTTGTCCGTAATCTTCAGCGTATTACAGGAAGATCAAATCCATCAAGAGAGAATGAGAGCCGTCCGATAAGGTTGTTCAGACAGTCAGATGCTTTACCTGCACATTTCCACTCTCATCACAAGGTATTCCGGCTCCCTTAATCAGACCTTAGGCATCATCACATCTTTATGATGTCCTCATTCCTCATCACCCTCGCCTTCGTCTTCTTGTTCATCGTCATTATGCATGATATCCTCCACCAAATTACTATGTCGCGCTCCCTTTCCACTCCGTCTCCTGCCACGTTGATATGCTTCCGTCTCTGTGACCGCTCTCTCCCCTACAAAGTGTCGCCCTGTCCACTCCTCACTGCACTTGGGACATGTCTGCTCTCTCCTCGTTCTGAAGAAGGCGTCGGCGCAGTTATCATGTAACCGAATGAGGCAATCCCTCTCCGCACACCGCTGTCCAATCGTGACGACGTCCTTACAGGCCTCACAGAACTTGACACGCTGCCACTCGCCCTCCTCGGCATCGGGATCATTATACGACTCAAGCAGCCAAGACCGCAGTTCAAGTAGCGCCCGTGCGCTAAGACAGTAGAATCCATCACGACTACGCTCGAACCACCCCTCGTCAACCATGCCGCGCATCACAGTCTCGACCTCGCTAGACTTGAGCGCCTTAGGAGCATGATTCAGCGCCTCCCCATTCTCGCCATCACCAGCCTCATCTTCATTGTCCGGCCTCGGCGGCGGCATCCGCAGCTTGTTGGCCTGCATTTCGTCTAGACACAGCGCCTCTATGCGCGGGGTGTTGTACTTTTCGAACATGGCGTCGATGACGCGCTTGACGAAGGCGATCTCGTCGGCCGAGTGCAGCGTCGCCAGTTGCGTCATGGCGTCCGACGTCGTGTTCACCACGGCGTACACCCGCTCCTTGCGCGTCTGGTGCATCGTGCTGCGGATCTCCAGGTCGAAGGGGGAGACAGCGGCCGAGGCGGCCGAGACGTACGAGTCGAAGTCCTCCTGCGTGATCTGATTCGGCTCCACGGCTGCGTTTTCTTGCGCTGTGAAAATGGCCGCGAGTATATGCTTTGATTGTTCGAATGTCATTGTTCCTCTCGCGAGGAAGGCCTGGAGGAATGCTCGGTTTCCATCGTTGTATTGCCCCGCCAGTTCATCTTGGTCTTCGTCCATGGTGAATGGGTGGCTTCAGTGCGTTGACAGCACCGGAATATCGTAATTGATTTTCTCTTGCCTCTTTTTCACTTCACATAGGCTGAATAATCCGTAGCAATATCCAAATTCTTTAGTAGTTCGGAACTTTGCAGCTTGGTGCCAGTCCCGACTACTTGGTAAGTGGGTTGGTGAATTGGCTCAGTATATTCGAGACGCGTCTTCAGGTTTGTAACGCGTTAATGAGTGCCAAAAGAAGCTTCTTGGTGGGGTTGGCTAGGGAATCTAGAAGGTACGTACCTTTTATATGGGACACTACCTAGGCGGAGTGTGTACAAGATATATCCCGGTACTTATCGGCCCTTGCGGCTGAAAACAACTGCCCACGCCACGTGGCATATGACGAAGCTGGCGGGGCGTATATCATAGCTCACAGTTGACGATGTAAGTGCACCCATATTCTAAGCTCGCTTTTTCTCTTCTTTATTCGAATTTCAAGAACAAATATGTAAACAGAAATAACAGAGTGTGATTGACTGACATCATTTTTCATCATGACTTCTGTGTATTCATACACCTATTTCATCCCGTTACAACCCCAGATCACGCACAATATGTTCTGACGATAAGTATATGTGCGCAAGTATGTTTCATCCTTTCACTTAAACGAAATCATGATTAGTCCGAAAGGCACCCCAGTTGAAGTCCTGAATTTGCCTACGTATGCCCATAGCAGTGTAGATGGCCTGTGAGAAGACTTGGGCATGATAAAATGAAACGACGCAGTCCATGGGGGCTATATCGTGATGTTTCGTAATATTCTCACTAGCCTCTTTTGTCAGTGTGTATGGAGGATGCATGTCGCCTGCCTTTTTTTACCCTATCGACATACACAACACTTGTTAGACCCAGACCCAAGAAGCCGTGTTTTTATTGATACATTGGGGCATTCTATCTTATATCATCGCATCTGTCTACAGCATGTGAAGTAGCTTCATCACACGCTTATTATATCTTAGTATACAATATCAGATCTTTCTTCGACTACCGATAGCCCATCTCATCTTTAAATCATACAATACTTCTCGAATTCCGAGATCTAGCAAACCTCTTAATTTTCGTAGCAATGTAGTCAATGCAACGCAGCCGTCCGTACAATACGAAGCTGTTCTAGTTCTTAGCTTTCTTATATCCTTATACCAATCTTTCAATTGTTTCTCTCTCCGATAAAGAACCCTACCAGAAATATCCGTTTTTTCCTGAACGGCCAATAGGATTAGACACTGGGTAGGGGTTAAGGGGAGATGAAACTCATAGCGAACGACCCAAGATCCGACATTGTTATACAAATAAGAGGTAGGATACTAGATAAGATCTGATCTGAGTATACCTTTGTGAACCCAAAAAAATCTGAGTGAGATGACGTTGACTACCAGTTCCTTAGAACCACTTAAAGCCAGAGTGGGCAGACTAGCAAATTGGTTGATTGGCTGATGCAACCTTACTCAACGAGATCGTTCCTCTGTGTTGGTAGCTCAAGTAGATAGCCCTTTACCTATTTAAACACCATGCCCCGGTCAATCTTTCTTTAGTGTCGGCAACGCGCGTACAGCATAATCTACTCTGCGATATCGATCGACTTCTAGACAAAAATGTCCACCCTTCGTCGCGTAAAACTTTTTATTTTACTTGGGGTTTATCTGTGGTGTCATTGGATTGTGGACGAGTTTATATAAGTGTAGTACTCCTCCACAAATCCATATGTTCATACGTTGCTTCTACTATCCTGCCTACGTCATGACAGTTATCAGAATGCTTGGGGCCGTAACATCACCAACATTCTTTTGTTTCACAAGTGTGAACTGGAAGTAAATAAGATGCTACCTTTCGGACGTTTCTCTGTTCCTTCAAATTGGACCGTACTCGGTTATGCCATGCATCATCAACTTATCACACGGCGTATGGTCTTGACCGCGACTATTAGTTTCGTATTGCTTGCCTTGTTCATATACCAATATCTACTCATCTCGAGAAACAGCCAAGCCGTTCCACTGGCTATACCCGGGTCCACTGCATGCGATATTTGGTCAGATCCTCCCGCTAGAGTAGATCTCCAACAATATGAAACCTGTCATAGTATTACTACCACAACCTATGTTGGAGATATAGCTGTCTTGGGTAACCCGTACCATTGTTTACGGGCTAACGTACGACTGGACCAATACCGCACATCTACCGGTCGAAATTGGTCGGATGTAAGATGGGGTATGTCCAATTCCAACAGGTCTCCTAACTATCAAATTTTCTGACATGATTTTTGCCAGGCCAGGTGCAAAACAGATGTGCTTCAGAGAAATCTGAACTACCCTATAATGAAGAGGTCATGCGAGATCGATGGCGCTCATTTTCTGATCCTGAAACCTACTCCAGAAACGAATCTCAAACTACAGAGAGAAATGTTGCCATCGTACTAAGGACCTGGGATGATTACGAATATACCGAGAATCGACTGGCATGGCTCCGTACTCTCATCGCAGAAGCATCTCTCCAACGCAAGGTGAACTACAAAGTATTCTTCCAAGTTGATATCAAGGACCCTGAAGCACGTCTGGAAGAAGATGACATTGGATATGATGAGATGATGCGCAAGTGCGTACCGAGCGAGTTTCACGACATAGCGTTCTTATTCAACGAGAGAACTCTGAAGACTTGGTATCCGGCTATACAAGAGCATGGGTAAGTAGACAGACAACTGAATCACGACAGTATTGGCAGGACCGCTAACAGGCTTTCCACCACCCAGAGCGAAGGACCAAATGTATCAAGCTCTTCAGCTTTTCTCTCACAAGTTTCCAGAATACGACTATATTTGGCAACTGGAGATGGACCTACGATTCACAAGCCACGTTCATGACGCCCTACAGTCAGCTACCTCCTTCGCCCGGTCCCAAAGCCGACGTAATCTCTGGGAGCGTAACGGTCGGTTCTATATACCGGCCCTCCACAACAACTCGTACGAAAACATGACCCAAGCCGTCGACGCCGAGATCGGCGATAGGGGAATCTGGGGTCCAGTGGCGACCCGGGATTTCGAACCTCAGGGACCGCACCCGCCTTCTCGATCTAAGATAGACTGGGGAATCGGCGAAGAAGCGGACTTGATTAATTTCATGCCTATCATCGACCCCATAGGCACAGGCTGGGTCTACGAGTACGACTTCTCCGGGTTCTCTGATTACCAGGCCACACCAAGGCGTTCGTCAATCGTAAGTATCACGCGATCGTCGCGGCGGCTTCTGCAGCTCGTACACGAAGCGCAGCAGAAACGGGGGCAATGGCTCGTGAGCGAGGCGACGCTGGAGACGTTTGCGCTCTTGCACGGGCTCAAGGCCGTGACGGTGCCGCATCCTATCGCTTTTGGTGGGAGGATGAAGACGGAGGACTTAGATACGAACATTCATAAGGGGCCGAGCAGTAATAAGGCTGGGGGTGAGCTGCCTTCTATGTTGTATACTTACGAGGGCTGGATCGCGGGGCCGTGGGTGGAGTCGAGCTATTGGTTTGCTGGATATGGTGCGCAAAGGGTGTGGGAAACATATGTGAAGGGCGCCCAGTTGCCGCCTATGTTACTACACCCCGTTAAAGAAAAGTGAGAAGTGATGGGGATAAATATCGTATTCTCGGGTTAAATGTAGAAGTTATATATATAGCTAAGTGATGACTTATTTGTTATTTGAGTGGCTGATAAAATTATCACCAACAAGGTGGCTGGGGTTACATAAGCGGGTGTGATCTTGTCGCCCTATTGTGCCTGATGTTTTCTAAGTTTGCCACTTAAGCCAATAATTGCCACACTACCTTAGCTACATATCACTAGCCACCTTGCTTAAGTAAAGTGGTGATCTTTCCACTTGGGCCTCACAAGCTCTTTTAAGTCACCCATAGAGTGCATATAATCCAACAGGTTAAGGCTAAGGCTAGCCATCGATGCTACAAACCTCCACTCTTAGCTATTGCTATTAAGCGGTTTATTTATAACATGTCTTTACATAATTATATAATATCATCGTTTTTGCTAATATAAGTGTAACAACATAAAAATTATATTTTTCCGTTTTAGTAATATTAAGGATCTTAAGTACAATACGTTGAGCGATTCCAATCATCCATGTTCGAAAAGTAAAAAGAGCACGCCTCGTCAGTGGTTGCTATGTTGGCTATCCGGTTTTCAACAATAAGCTTTCCGCACTTGCAAACGGCTTTCATCATTCCCTTGCTCAAGAGGGGTAGGTGCGAGAAGCCAGTGTTGGAGTTTGCCCCGTCTCTCACCGCTGGTAAGCTGAAATTGTCTGAGATCCAGGCATCCCCATCTCGAAGACGACGATAAGAGACTAGCTCAGTCTGGATGGCAGACCAGAGAATATTCAAGTGTCGTTTGCCACGAGACCATTCTTCCTTGTGATAACACATTTCGTCATGGTTGATATCATAATTGTCATCTCTGTCTGGACCCTCTTCATCACTTAGGGGTGATCCATTTTCTCCAAACGATAGAGATTCTCCGAAGTCAGTATCAGAGTCGTTATCCCCTTGACGCTGGGCGAATCCTAAGACAGCCATGAAGCAATCCCAGCCGAGCCTTGTTTCTTCTGACCAGGAATTCCGATATATTGACGGCACTTTCTCCCCTAGCTCTACAGGATCTAGAAATGCATGCGAGCATCCCTGCTGCTCATCAATCCCTAGTAATAGGTCTATAGAGAGGCAAGCCTTAGCTGTGGGATCAGCACCGTTCACTAATAGGCAAACCAGGCAGGCTACCATGCCAAAGAGAGTTTCTCCTTCGCAACCCTGTTGAGCCAAGTTGAAAGCTGTCAACACAAGAGTGTGAAGAGGTCCTGGCACAAGCCTGTCTCCACAAGTGAAACGAGACTTGGTGAAAAGCCCACTGGGTGTGTTGATGTCGGGCGAGTGGGACGCTGTAAACAGTACGGCGATAGAATGGCAGACGGCCTGCACTGATGTGTGACAAAACATATGTTTCCACTGAGAAGGTATCCTTGATGCGCCTCGGGTGTTTAGTGCTCGAAGGCATTGGGAATCAGCATCCCAGCGTCCACATATATCAATGTCTTCCCCTGGGAACCGTGTCATTGTTTTCAGACGTTCGTCTACCATAATCGGTGTGCATGATGTATGGCCTTTCAAAATCGTCAACATAAAGGAGTCCAAGACCGTATGGCCGTTTTCATTAACATATAGCCTCTTGACGACGTTCGTCTTGACGAGCCATAGTAGCGGTATAAACATGTTACAACAAGTACTGCTGCCATCAAGGTAGCTGGCGGCGAGGTGGTAAGGGTAAATGGATGAGATATCTAGGTCCTTGTTGGAAACTTGACAAACTAAATCATCGACAAGGTCCACGTTTCGAGCCATGATTGCAAAGCTTATGGCCTCTGCACTCATCGCATCTGGGGACTGTGAGGCAGCTATTGCGATAGCGTTCGTAGAGAGGGGTAAGTCTTGAGTATTCATGTTCGAGAATGAGTTATCCTCCAAGGCATCGCATAAACGCTCCACGACAGTGCAAGGCTCCTGACTCCATTGCGGCCAACTATTCGAGTCGTCTATGTCGAGACCGGTGCCCTCTTCTAGCGGTGATGAAGGGGTAGCTTCATATTCAATCTCGTTAATATGAATACGCCAACGGCATAGTGACGACGGTTGGGGAACTCTGTGTTGTTGGTGATCAGTATATTGGATTCTGGGCTGGTTCCCACTCATGTTAGGTGGACTTCGACCCTCGCTTATTGCCCCTACAGCGCCCGGAGTGCTTGGCAGTGAGTATTGCTCTGAGAAGTCCGACATTCTCAACATATCCGCAGTCCATCTCTTAGGTCCTTTTCCCCAGTGCTTCGATGTTTTGAAAGCGAAGAGCCAGAATTGATGGAGCCAAGTGGTTGCCACCCTGAGAATGAGGTTAGTTACTGCACAAAGCGATCGACGCGTCATTCAATTCCTACCTTCCATCCGAAGACGACATTCCTTTCATGAACTCGCGCATATCGTCCCGCATGAAAGATTCTAACCTATCGAAATGGGTTTTGACAGATATGGCTTGCGTAGTTGGAGTCGGGGCGTTGGCAGGTGAGGCAGCATTTACTGGCGTAGGATGGTCTCTGATGGCCGGAGGACTGAAGACAGAAAAGCTGTTTGGCGACGAGAAATCATTGGCGCTAGAGCTAGCATTACCTAAGGTCGCCTTCAGAGCGTGGTACGGTAGGTTCCAACGGCAAAATCTACCAGTGAACCAGTTAACGAAGTTCCAACATACTTTGGGCTTATCGTCTTACACTAATCTAGTCAATTTGAATTCGACATTCAGTCGAGCATCATCTTCGATATATCGTCTTAGTTTCTTCTTGTCGATCTCGACGCCCCTGTACCGGATGCCTCCAGCGGCTTTCCCATCCCGGATCCTTTTCCCGAGGATTTGGATCGCCTGATTTTTAACATCGGAGGAGACAGATTTGGAGATTTTCCACTTCTTCAGGTGATATTTGTATTGTCGGACACTGAATATGAGCAACATTATTAGCAGTGTGTACGAGGTAATGACTTGAGATAAAATCTGAACAAATAATTTGTCGGTCGCAACGATCTGACTTACTTTGCATCAAACCGATATCTGCACTTCATGATATCAGCCACATCCTCCATAGATCTATCTTCATCGATGTACAATCGATAGATGGTATCCTTGTGACAGTCCCACCTTTTAGAGAAAGGGACCTCAAGGAATAGTTGGTCGCTGCTAGACTGTCCGCTTTCCATTATGGATGTGTCACATCACAAGTAAAGAATGATAAGGGAGGGGAAATGGATAAGAATGCCTGTAAACTTCGCGCAGGATGCACGGATAATCTGCACCGCTTGTCGGAATGTAGGTCAACTAGATCTGATAAAAGTACTGGCAGTAATACAGCAGAAATTTTATGGGAATGATGGTGCTACCTTGAACTGAGCCTTCACACCATATGCTGATGGGGTGGCAGGTCCCCTATATAGACATAAATTGGCTTGTTCGGTTGCCCAAGGGTGCCATACCCCCCAATGAACTGACACATTGCTGATTCTTGGCCACTGCCATTTTCAGAGAAAAATTGCCTTGTTTGCCTTGCGGCCTCATTCGCGAGGGAATCGATTATGCACTTCTCGCTGCGCTTATAGCGCCTCAACGAATCAGATACCCGTTCCAAAAGGACACTGTCCAATAGGGGACCAAAGCCACCCTCCCCATGCAAGTCAATTCGTGGCGCGTACCTATCTCCTCGCAGCTGCATAACACGTATCATGCTGTAAGATGCCTCTCTTGCATAACAAAAGGACAATAACCTATCGGATGACGAGAAGGCTATCCACCCCCCCTATATGGTCCGAGCCTGGTTCGACGCCACATCATGGCGATTTCACCTACTTTTCGGTCAAGAGTTCAACGAACCGTCAATCGCGACAGCTCTTAAGTCTACGCAAAGGTAGCTTGGAAAGCATGCGTCATGCTTTATATTAGGAGCTTCTTACAGTATGCGCACAAAAGGACAATATCCAATCAGCTCTGCGCAGCACCGTGACAAGGTGATATTGCCGTTGTTACAGTCTGGCCCAGGCACTGCGCTGATCACGAACCCCTTGTTCACACCAGGTCTCTCGTCATATACACTGGAGAATATCAAAAGTCGATGCTTGATCATGTACCTTCGGCTATGAGGGCTTATGACATAAGGGTAGAGGCAAGTAGGAATCATATGCAGTTTCCTCCTATGTACTCGAGAGCAATACGGACCTGTACTAGATACTCACGCCGCCCCTAGTCCACGCACGTAGTATCCAGGTAAAATAGAGTAGCGGCTACCGTTTAAATATTCGGGAAGGACTTCTTCATGCCCACGTGCACGTTGAAGGGCGTGTTCTCGATCAGACTCTAGAATGAGTAGGTGCCTAAGCTCTGTAGTTGTTGAGATGCCTTGTGTCCGTGCCTATAAAGATGGCCGCTCTGTCGCCTCTGAATCGCACAATTCACATCCCAAACCATCACCCCCTTTGCAAACACACAACTCTACAGACCGGCTTCAGCGACGGCCACTTACACCCCAGTATCTTACATACCATTCTGTGAATAGCCATCAGCAACACCCTACAAGATGTAAGCTATTCTCAGCTGCACCTTGTCGTTAACACTAGCCATAATTATCTGATAGAAGAGTGACTGACAACAAGTCACAGGAGTTCGTACCAACCCGATACCTCAAGCACGAAAGCCACATACGGCAACCAATCTACCACGACGTCCGGTCGATCTTCCAAGACTTCCCATCGATCGTCGAAGAAGGGGCAGAAGAAAGGGGGAAAGAAACACAAGGCTTCTTCTATCGAGACGGATCTTTTGGGGATCGGCAGTCAATTCTCAAGCTCTGGACACCAAGAACATCGCTGATGTCAGCTTGAAGACGCATAGCATCGACCAAGACGGTCTCAGAAGATTATAAGCGGTTATGGAAGGACTCTAAGCTTCACCCTTAGTCTCGTATATGGAACAGACCTTCACTGTAGCTTCAATGCAATAAACTTTCTCGATTATTTACAAGTAAGATAACTTCAGGTTCCCAGACAGGGACCAGGGGCTGTGATAGTGAATCTCGCATTATTATATCTATTATAAACCTCTAACTATTACCAATGAACACAGCTATCATACCGTAACTATTATACTATGATTTTATTTGTCACTCAGCTCTGTTTGTAGAATCTCTGACGACTCTAAAGCAATTTGGGATATCATCTCCGCAATCATAGCCAACTAATGCTGCCAAGTCCTTATGATTTTACATAGAGCTGACTCGGTCGACAATTAGGCCAGGTTCGTAAGAGGATTTGTAGAGTTGGCCTATTGGAAATAAATTTAACCGAGCGCCTTAAGAACTACGTAACAGACCATGTGCCAGAGACGAAGCGTATTAGAAGGCAGTCACTATTACGCAGCTATTTAAGGTTTCCAGGTAAGTAAAAGCACCCAGACTCCTCCTTAACTACATAGAACCTTTTGGCCTTCTCCTAAGTCTCCATACCCTGGCCAGGGAGCGGCATGTCCGGAAAATGGTAAGTGAACCGGTTTTGTCACAGTATTTAAGGAATATTCAATGAGGTAACTGAATTTATAACCACGGGATTATTAAACTTGCTAATTTTGTGGTCATCGTGAATACTCGTCGCCGCTGCTGTTTTTTTAGCCGCTTAGTTTCTGATCCCGCTAATTGTAGATAAATCATGAAGTCACCATCACATGCCCAGCAGATGCCACGGTACCCAGTGAGATAATCATCATTGAGGTCACCCTGCGTGTTCGGATGCGGTGAAATGAGGTCCGCAGCGCTCTTTAACCATCACAGGATTGTATACAACGGCGTCTTGAGCATATGTTAATGTTCATTTGTTTGGCATACTTGATGATAGCTTTTATACGAAAGAGTCTCTAGAAAATGTAAATAAGTCTAGGATCTGGGAATCCGACACCACATTATCAGGCAACAACCCTACAATATTGACTGAAATGTATTTGATCTAATTATTAACGGGACCGAGCCATTGAGCACAGCTACATATGGCTATACTTTCAAATATCGGGCCGTTCCACTGGTGTAGAGATACCGAGTCATCCAGAGACAATATTGTCCCGCTCGGCAAAACATACAAGAACGCTATCAGGGGTTGGAAAGGGGCAGGAAGGCAAGTCTGCAAAACACATGGCAAGTAGATGTTGCGCCTGGGATGGCGTGCCGGATAGGCGCAACCGAAAACGTTTGAAACATTTCGGCCACGGATACATCTGATGTACGGTCGTTGCTACTCAATTGACCGTTGGGCACCTTATAGACAGTCTGGAGGTATTAGAACGTGGGGACTGCCTGTTCAATGGAGACTTCAAGCGTAGCAGGCGCATTGTGTTGATGTGTGCAGGCCAGCGCGTAGCACAACCAGAATAGTTTTTTGATAATTTATACTTACAGTTTACTTATTTCTTATTAAATAAATAGAATGTTGCTAGGGCTTTAGGGGGGGTGGTCTTGCGGAGGGCCAGCTGGGGTGGTGCAAGTGGTGCCACTGCTTGGACGGGAATAATCGGTGAGGTATTCACAATTGCAGACAGAACCTTAACTGCGGTGTTGAATTGAAAATTTGCTAATGGTGATTTGGCTGCCAGATACTCACATCGCGGACTAATCGCCAGCCATTCAGCATTACTGCCGACTGCCACCTTTAGCAACCATTCGACTGCTGTGGATGAATATTATTCCACTGGCCAGTCGGTTCCTCAAGACTTGCAGCCATTTCACTGTTGCGATCGGATATCAACCAGCCTAGAGCGTTACCCATTTCACTACACCAGTCGAACACCAATCACTCAACTCAAGTGTTACAGCCCCCGTTGCAGCGGCTGTCACGTATCCTAGCGGCACCACGGCACGCATCCGAGTACCACAAATATACAGGAAGAGGAGAATAGGTTAGAACAGCCCTTTATGCTGATATTCGACCCGTTGCGCGCCTGTGAGCTCAAGATGGTAACGGCCAAGCACGCTTACGTCGACGATAGCCACGGGAACCCGGTCATCAACCCGAGCAATAGACGCTTCGGAGTTTGGTTCGGCCGAGTCTAAGTGCGAACCACTCGCGCCTGCCGACGGATATTTTGGGATTCCATGCCTTGCAATTTAGTCGCGTAGTATTAGGAAGCTCGCTTGATTAATTATAGGAGGTGGCTGGATTGGGGCACTTTCAAGGCTGGCCAATCGCACTCGTGAATAGATTTTGGATTTTTTTGCATTCTATGTTCTTGTTCATCATTTACCGTGGAAATGTTATTTTTATACTTATATTTTCTAGGTTGTTACAGCGGAGGGTCACTGTGTCTTGCAATCGGGATTCCCTATTTGTTGGAGATCTAGACCGAAGTCGCAACTATCATACCTCACCTGTAATCCTACGTAGCACCACTCTTGGTATTGATTTTGTTCATTCTAGTCGGAAAACACTGCTATATTAGTACTATGTGAGAATGGCTTTCTTCTCGTCCTTTCTAATTCATCCATTCTCCCAATCTCAATTCCAAGTTCATTGTTGTCCTAAGGGCTTTAATATTGAATATTAATAAACAACTGACTTAATTACACACCTCTACTTTATTCCCCGAGACTTTCGCATCGTAAATGACGCCGATCATAAAAGATATCTCAGGGCTCCCTCCCGACACTAGTAGAGGGTACATCATCAACATCTTGGTTTGGTTTGGGTGTGGTATTTCTACAATCTGCGTCGTGTTACGGGTCTATAGCCGCACGTACATAATCCGACGACCTGGCTGGGACGATGCCATTGTCATTTTCGCCACGCTGCTAAACACTTCAACCAGAGCGCTCATGTCCGTCGCAGTAGCCCATGGCCTCGGTTGACACATATACTATCTATCCAGCGACGACATTCATTTTATTACATACTATAACCCCATCTTAGAGACTCTTGGAATTTTCGCGTTCTGCTTGCCGAAGCTTGCGGTCGTTATTCTGATCAAGAAGTTGATGGGCACGGCGACGCGGGGTATCTGGTTCTTGTATGGCGTAATTGCAGTGCTTTTCATCATGGCACCGGTATGCCTTACGATCGTGTTCTTGGAATGTAACTCTCGTGGCCAAACAATACACCCATTCTCATCTACACGATGTATTCCCACTCATGTCTTTGATATTGTTAACACCCTGACATGCGGTCAGTATCAATACCTTTCGTGGATCTTCCTTACCTGGTTGATTCAAGCCGATGACTGACTAGTTTATAACTTGGTCCGCCTTTACCGATTTGGCTCTGGCTATTTCCCCGGCTGTTTTCCTTTGGAACCTGCAAATGAAGGTTTCGCGGAAAATCACGATTATATTAATCATGTCTCTAGGATTTTTGTATGTTGTATCATGTGATACCCTTAGTGAGGCTGTTGCTGAGACCATCCTTCCACAGTGCTATGATTGCTGCAATCGTCAAGACTCTCCAGCTTCCAAATCAAAACTCTCCCGACCCAACTTATGACTTATTTTGGCTTTATATTACGCTCGCGTTGGTGCTCCCAGCTTGATGCATAACTACTCCTTGAAGTCTGACTAATCTTATGCTGTCAGTGTTGAGACGGACCTCGTTATCATCGCTTCCTGTGCGCCCACATTTCTCAAGCTCTGGGCCCGTGTATTCAGCAAAAGGCAAGACCATTCCGTACTGAGGTGGTATCATTCCGTCAGACCACATTGGTATGGCGGCTATCGAAGACAAGGGTGCCAAAATGAAATGACTGGTCTTCACCACACCTGGAGCCTTAGTCTCACAGATGGACAAACGACTCAGCTTAACCGCGTGCGCTCGCTTGAGAATACGGTTTCGGGAGAGACAGATGAGTGGTAATAGGTGTTACGGGCTAGGTCAAGCCTACCCGAATAGGTCTGGTCTGGCCAGACAACTAGCCTATATATAGCCGGGACCTAGCTAGGCCTTCTGTATCCAAACTTCTCTTTCTTCCCTACGTATTTTAATAGACAGCATATTCTAACATATAGCCGTTTGGCTGACCCTTCACAATAGGTCTCAATAAATGCGAATATTTCATTGCTAATACGTCCATCTTCAATAGAAGCCATCATTAAGTTAGGAGGTTTGCTTGCCGTGACGTTAAAATTGCATCCTGAGCCGGGGTATCTAGAAAGAGAGGAGGTTGTGGTTGTGTTGTATTACATTGTAGTAGAGAGTTTAGATTGATAGGATCATGTCAACAAAAATTCATCTCATTTTAGTCACAGCATTTCTATGATTAAATATCGCGTATCAAGACAATCCTCGTTTTGGACTCTGCACGCGGATCTTGGCGTGAAACTCAGTCTCCCGCGTTCCAGCCTCCCGGTCCCCATATAGTGCGATTGATGTGGTCTCTCCCAAGATGAAACCATACGCCGGTATCGTCCGGTTCGTCCTCATTACGGAAAGCCTACCTTGACTCTTTGACGACGCGACGAGCATCGGAAAACGCATGAGAAAGGGGAATTTTCAGCTCGGACCGATTGAGTAACTGCATTGTTAGCGCGGTCGATGCTTCCATCATTCATAGACTAGAGACCCAGCCAGGGATGAGAGAGCATAGGGATTCTAGCTCATTCGGAAATGACTTGTAGTCAGATCTGCGCCGATTTCTACCTGAGGCGGAGAGCCCCAGTTATGCACTATTATATATTTGTTTATCGAGTATGCTCATAAATGCAACGTCATTTAACTATTGAAGAGAATGGCATACCTAACTATTCTGCTAACCTTGTATTTCTCCTTTTCCGATACGGGTCAATATCTGATCTAGCAACTCGACCCCCATAACGTGAGTTTACTCCCTTTTACCCGCTCGCCAACTAATTGATCCTAGAGTCTTTTATGCATTTGGTGTATCTATCCTTCTCAGAAACGCAGGCCACCTTTTAAACCTAATGAATATTAGCGTTGTTTTTACTCAGGTCCAAGTTCTGAATTCACCAAGAAGATCTCGCTCGAAAGATAGTGCTAGGGTCTACTTTTCCAGGCTGGACAATTGTTGTTGGCATATTCAACACCTCGCCCAAGCAGTGGCCCACGCTAACACATCGTATAGCATGCGGAAACCCCTGATTTACGGGGAATATCCGTAACGTTGTGATTTAAAATCCTGCGATGGAATATGTTGAGGTTGAGTATCGGCCGATATATTCGTCGCAGGATGCCGAGCGGGCAAATCTTCACGGACAGTTGCGAAAACGTCGGGGAAGAGAGGTGGGCTTGGAAGGTCTGGGTGTTAACCGTTAACAGCTAGCAAAGATCGATCGAATGGAACTGTACTTTTTATATATTGTGAGCCCTGGCCAATATTAATCTGTCGTTTCACTTAACTTACGTACTTGTTCAATCCGAGAGGATTGAGCGCGGCATGGTATATATGATTTGCCGAACTTCTACACCTTAGTATGGATTTCCTTTAATCCCACCTTTCGTTATCAAACACCCCCACCTTCGACACTTGTACATATTCAACGACTGTACTTTATCTTGGGCAATGCGACAATCCGAGCGCTTCGTCTGGGAACTGGGACATTGTTACATGAGGAGGCCTGGGTTGCTTCAACGCCGGCGAGCAAGTGTATACGCTTTGTAGGGCGTTGAGAGCCTATATCGCAGTTTGTACGAGATCGCTTTCGTTTCGTGCGTTTTCCATCGTGACTCTCTGGAACAGGAGCCGGCGCGGACGAAGCAGATGGAGGTAAGAAGTCAGTTTCGATACGGGGCGGGTCGGCGGGCGGATGTTCGCGGTGTGAGAGGCTGTCCGAAGAATGGCGAGAAGCTGATACTCAAATGTCAGTCACTATCCTAGGTCCTTGAAGTTGTGTTGAAGGACCTCCTTACGAGATGGTGGGTTGTCGACTGAAAAAGCCCAGGTTTCAACTAACTTGCGTGTCCTCTCCGCGGGCGCTATTACTGTACGTGGGGTCGTGGGCGGATGAAGTTTGGCATGCAGTCTCCTGAAACAGTCTTTGAGACTTTGTGCTTTGTTCTCCCAAAATTCTAGGTTGCTTGCATCTTGTGCGTGGCGATTAATATCGCGAAATCGAACATCATTTCTTGCAGCAATACGGAGCTCGTCGTCTCCTACAATGCGGCGGCCGTCGCGCCCAAGACTATGAATACTGCGCAAGCATGCATAAACTGACTCTTTCGCCCGCTGCAGCCGGTCGACATGCGAAAGCTCGGGCTCATCGGACGATTCGGAGGCGGACAAGTAATCGTTGTTAAGTAGCGCGAGACGGTCTATCGTAAGGGCCATAGCATAGCATGGAGTCCGTTGATTGAGTACGTGGGTAGGCACCGTTACAGGAGTGATGTTAAAAATGCTGGTGCCATAATTTAGCGGGATCGGGACTATAAGTACAGGTCTCCAGGATGATCATGACCTAGCACCCCCCGCTGAGGCTTGTACTGGCAGGGGATATTTGGCGTGAATTTTCCTTGAGGTACTTGCTAAACAAGGGTCGTTTGAAGTGTACCTATATGTATTTAGGGATCTTCAATACAGCCGCAATTAGGCGCCGAGAGCAATGAGCCTGTAGAATACATAGGTACCTACTTATATGCTCTTCGTATTACAATCTTAAGATGTGGGTGTGCGCGATCTGTTACGCGCGCGCTACATCTGAAGAATGTTGTATGATAGGTACCCCCGAAGACTCTACCGTAGCTACCCCCCCTGTACAGATACCTACATTAGTGTATATATATTGTGGGTAGGCCCCGCTTCCCCAGACTCACAAAGCCGATCTTGAGAGGGGAGCTGGCCAAGATGACCGACATTAAAATCAAGACCATCTTTACTATTCATTCAACCCTCCCATTCATCCATGATCCAAAGAATGAAAGATTCCTAGTTGACAGCGAAAGGATACTTGAAGATGAGCCCAAGCACAAGCACTCAACCTTAATAGACGACGAGGACGCTACCCCCGCCCCCCCAGAAGCAATCAGCCGACCATTCCTCAGGATTACCACGGATGACCTTCCCAGTATGTATCTCTGTGTTTTATACTTCATCGATTATTAACTCTGAAAGCTAACGCTTATATGACTAGAGGTACCTTCCGAGGGATTTGTTTTCGGAAGAGATTCCGCAGCTTCCGATATTCTTCTAGAAACTTGTGCCAACAACGACGTGAGTCGCAAACAGTTCGCCTTGCAGATTGTGCACAACGGGGAAGGTTCGTTTCTCTTGAAAAATTTCGGCCGTCATGGAACGACAGTTGGTTCTGCTGGAGACAACCGGCGGATTACGGATCAGAGGGTCATCACGCCTGATCAACGAGAATTTACCGTCTACATAGGCGATATACAAGTTCGCTTCGAGCTTTTCGACCATAGTCAGCATTGGGACAGCTGGCGGCAACATTGGCTCATTTATTGTCTCAAGTACGACCATGCACCATCACCACCTCCCCCTTCCGCCTCTACCTTGGACATCGACCGTCCCTGGAAGACCGATTACCACGCCTTCCGTGAGATCGGTCATGGGGGTGAAGGCACTGTGTATCACGTTTTACATCGTCCTACCGCGCATGTGTATGCAGTGAAAGAATATCACGGGCGACGTAGGAGATCCCCTAAGACCCGAGCAGAGCATATGTTGTTTAACAAACTTCGACGTGTAAAGCATGTGTGTAGCGAACTCCTCCGTTAGTCTCCCACAGACTGGTGGCGCAACAGCTGACTGAATCCATAGGACCATATCATCACGTATGTTGAACGTCGGAATAACCCGCCTGCTGTCGTCATGGAGTTCATAGGCGGTGGCAATCTTGGGACTGTACATGGACAAAATCGCTTGCAAGGCATCGAGTTCAAAGAATGCGTCATACAAATCGCATCTGCTCTCGATTACCTGCATCACCTCCCGATGGCGCACCGAGATCTCAAGCCTGAGAATATCATGGTCGTGTCACGTCAGCCTATTCATATTAAGCTGTCTGACTTCGGCCTGGCTACCAGCAGCATTACCTCGATGAAAACATTTTGCGGCACGCTTCCGTACTGTGCTCCTGAGCTTTGTGGTGCGAAATATACCACCAAGGTAGATATGTGGTCATTGGGAATTCTGATATATGATTTTTGCTATGGACTTCCGGATTTTAAGTCAGATTACACCCTTTCTACTTGGTTTGCGGTCATTCGAACGTCCTTAGATAAGCTGTTAGAACGGAGCCCAGCCCACAGGCCTGCTGAATTGATGTGCAACTTGCTTGAACAGCTGCCGTACTACCGACCTGAGGCCCGTCCAACGATTGAATTCTGTGAGAATATTCAATGGGATGCTCCGGGCCTCGCAGACCCGGATGAGGTCACTGATCGGAACAAGGCATCATCCATGCAAGTCGCTGGAGTCTCCGGCACTCCAAGCAGCGAGGCTTCGACTATTGGAGCTGATGAGACAGGTCATGTGAACCTTTTTGCCAGAAGACAAAGGCAATTCCATATTGTAAAATAGTTTACAAATTGACATAGCTACTAGGTATTTTCTGTATTGAATTTCTAGAAGTTTAAACCGCTCTTTTATCCTAAGATGTGTAGCACTTTATGTGAGTAATACACCTACAACTAAGGTTTTTATTACAGCTTGTAGCTTTGCTGGTGTTAAAATTAAGCGAGTTTAATTAGTATATCTTTATTAATTAATAATGTTGTCTATAATAATTAAATTAATAATAATTAATAAATCCTTAGTATTATTGTTATAAATTAATAGCAGAACGGCTTGTTAAAAAACCCGAGGTGATTAAAAAAACTTAATAAAAAACATTAAGCTAAACTAAAAAACAAGCCATAGCACAAGTATAGTTATATAATATGCAGCTTTGTAAAAATTAAAAGCAAAGCGCTTTTAATGCTTTAAAAGCTAATAAAACAAACGCTTTAAATGTTTTTAAAGCAAATAAAGCATAAAGAAATAAAAAAAAAAAAACGGTTTATATAATAACAAAACGTTTTTTTTATAATTAATATAGTTTTTATTTTATAATTTAATTTAAATATATAATAACTTTTTAAAATAGCTATATAAAAGCAATTTTAATTATTTAATAATTATATAATAATAATTACTATTTATTATATTATTTAGCATAATTTATATAAAAGCTTTAAATATATTACGTTTAATAAATTTAAAGTTTATTATATTTTAAATTGTTTAATTATTTAATGTTTAAAAAATAATGCAATAGTTATTATAACGCTATATTTATTTTATAGCAAATATAAGTAAATAATAAATTTAAATTATTTAAAGCTTAATATAATTATATAAAAGCTTAAATTATTAATTTAAAGTTTTAGCTTAAATAAATTATAAATAATATAAATAATAATGCGCAAATCTTTATTAATGTTAAACAATAGCAAAAAAAAACAATTAAACTTTTAAAGCAAAAAGTAATAAAACTTAATAATTAATTATAAGTTAAAACAGCTAAGTTTAAACCTAATAAATTAGCACAATTTAATAAAACGCAAAGTTAACTAAATAGGTTTTTAACTTAAATTTAAGCTTATATATGCTATTATAAGCAAAAAATGCTTAATAAATTAAAATAAATGCTATATGCGATAAGATTTTTAATTAAAAATGCTATAAAATGGTTTTAATTTATTATATACAATTATATAAATGTTAAAAAAAAAAATTAATAAATAAAAATTAAAAAAGCTTTTGTAAATTTAATAAAGTTTGGAAAAATGTTAACTAAAATATATAAAAACTTAAAAAAACAAAAATAAACGAAATAAAAATTATTAAATATATAATAAACAGGATTAATATATAAATATACTACGGAATTTTAAAAGCAATTTAATAAAACCTTATAAAATAATAAAAAAAATATTATAACTATTTTTTATAAAAAACTTAAAAACAAGGTTTAAAATAACCTTTATTAAAAAAAACAACTAAAAACTTTGGAAAAATATATTGCAAAAGCAATTAAAATTAATAATTAACTATTTAAATAAAAAATGCAAAAAAAACAGCAAAGTTAAAAATCACCACAAATAGCTAATATAAAAAAAGCAAAAACCTTAAGTTTTACAGCTTTTAATATTTACATAAAATTTATAAAGCTTAATGCAACAATTAAAAAATAAAACCTAAGCAAAGTTAAGTGCTATAATTATAACTAAAAAAAGCACTATGCAAAAAGTTGCAATAAGCCTAAAAAAAAACAAAAGCTTAAAAAAATAAAACAGGCTTTATTTATAATTATTGCTATGCTAAAAATTAATAATTAATAAAGCTAACTATAATAATAACATATTAAAAAAGTGCTATATTATAATATATGTAAAAAGAAAAAACAAATGTATTTAAAGCACTTTATTACAAAATAATTAAAAAAAGCAAAATAAAATAAATATATTTATAATTTTATTAATTGCTAAAAACATAATATAAATATTAATAACAAAACTAAAAAAAATATAGCTTTTTAAAAAGATTTTATTTAAATTAATAATAATAAAAATAATTAAGAAAACATTAAACTAAAAGATTTCACATAAAATAAAATTAAAACCTTAATATATAAATATTAAAAATAGCTTAAAAGAGAATTTTATTTAAAAGAATATATATATAGCTATATTAAATGTAATTATTAATTTAAATGAAAATAGTTGGAAAACTTTATAGCAAGATTTATTTAACAAAAAAACTGTTTAAGCAAAATATTAAACGCACAAAAATTTTAAATAAAAAAAGCTAAAACAGTAATAATTAATATGCTAAAAGCTAAAAATAACATGAAAATATAACTATTTTTAAATAATATATAATAATATAATTTAGCATTTATAATAAAAGCTAAAATAAATACCAACAATTAATTTAGTTTAGCTACCAAGCTTATTGTTAAAAAATATTATTATAACAAAATTATAATAAATTAAAAACTAGTAAAATTAATATTAAAAAATAAAAAACATAAATAAATTTTATAAATATATTATATAATATATTAATATATTATTTATTTGCAAAAAAAGCTATAATATATGTAATTCCTAAAATAATTAAATGGAAAACTTATAATATAACCTTTATATAAAGCAGATAAAAAAAAATAATACCAATATATTAAAACCTTTAAAAATTTACAATATTTGCAAAAAACTTACAATAGCTTACAAAATGCTTGTAGCAAATCTTATAACTAAAAAATTGCATTAATAACAAATGTAAAATCTATGTATAATAAAAAGCAATAAAGTTATATAAAACAATGAAACAAACGCAATAAATTAGCTTAAATTAATTAACGTTTAAAGAAAAAAAGCTTAAAAAAGTTATAAATAAATAATAACCTATTAAAGGTTTATTTAAAAATATAACCAACCTTTATAAAAACAAAAAACCTTTTATTATTTAAAAAATAAAAAATAAAATAATAAGGTATTATTTTAACAAAAATATATTAATATGCTTTAAAAAATTTTAAACAATAATTAATATAGCTAAATAACTTAATAATATGCTAATATAAGCAATAAATAGTTAAACTTAATTAAAAAACAATTAAAAACAATTATAACAAATTAACAATTAACCTAAAAACCAAAGTAGCTTTGCGCTACAATAACTAAAAAAAGTAAACATATTAAAATTAATTTAATATATTAAAAATATAAGCTATAAGCGTTTATAAATATAAAAGCTTAAGCAAGCTTTATTTTTTTATAAATTATTAAATAATTAAACATATTAATAAAGCTTAAAAATAATTTTTACTTACTTTTAACTATTAATGAAAGTTTTATTGCATATAAAAATAAAATAATTTTAAAAAAAACTATAAAACTTTTTTTTAATATTTTTAAATATAAAAAAAAACTAATGCTTAATATTATAAAAACATTTAAGCATAATGTTTAGTAAAAACTTATATAAGTAGTAAGGTAATAAATTAATGCAAAAGGAAAAATTTAACTTAAATTTAATTGCCAAAGGCAATTATATTTAAGCTAAATTCTTTTTTAAAAAAAATAAACTTTAGTTATTAAAGTGGGTGGCCTTTACAAGGCTTACCTTTTTAGCTAATTATATTAAATGCCAGGGAATAAAAGAAAACTTGTTATTTTTAACGCTACTTAGCTATAAAGTATATATAATTTAATTTTTACAAGTAAAAAAATTAATTAATCCTTTTTAATTTCTTTATAAGGTTTGCTTTTTCCTTTTTTTATAAAAGCCTCGTTAGCAGTATTTTTAAAAATAATAGCCTTTTTAAAAACAACTATTTCTTTAAAAGCAATAGTTTTTTTAAGCTTAATAGCTAGTTAACTTCTTTAGCGCTTTTAATATTTTTTAATTAATTTTGTTAAATTGCGTATTTATTATTTAAAACGCCATTAATTATTTTTATATTTATATCCCTTTTACTTTATTAAGTATTAAAAACTAATTTTTGTTTAGTTTAAGCAATATTTAAAAATAATTTTAATTTTAAAAGATTTTCCTTTTTTTTTTAAATTAAGTTAATTATCGAAAATTAAGCTAGGTAAAAGTGTTAAACAATAAAAAAAATCTTTGCTTTGTTTCTTAAAAAATAAATAAATAATAAAAATAATAGGATAAATATTAAATATTTTAAATAAATTAAGTTTATATGTTAATTAGCTAACGCATTGCTTAATTTTTTAAAGTTTTGCACATTATTATAAAAACTTTTTAAAAAAACGGCTTAGCAAATAATAGCCTTTATATAATTTAAAATAAACTTTATTGCTTACGTTAAATTTTATTAATATATATTTTTTATTATAATATTGCTTAGCTTAAGCGGTTGTAAAATCTATAGCTAATTTTGCGTTTTTGCGTAAATGCTTTTTTATAAACCAAATGTTTTCGTATTTAATTATATTAACTTTAATAAGTATATTATTAAAACTAAATAGTTAAAATTTAAAAAGTTATTTATAAGCTAACAATTTAATTAAATTTAAGTATGCGCTATTTAAATTTTATTATAATAAAAATAAAATGTTTATTTAGTTAAGCTTTAAATGTTTAAAAGTGTAATAACGTAAAGCAATTTTAATAGTTTAGTTTTTATATTTAAATAAGCTATTTTTTTGCAAATAATAAGCAATAGTTATAAATAATTATACGCTAAAGGTTTTTTATAGTTTTATTTAAAATTTAAATGTAAATTTGCGATTATAGTTAAAAATAATACCTGTTAAAACTTTTTAATTAAATAATAATAATTGCTTAATTAATATTATAGCTTAGTTTTTTGCTATATATTTAATATTGCTTAAAATTAATAACAATTGTTTAAAAGTTATACAAATAGTTAACATAAATGCGTTATAATAATTATGATTTTTTAGCTGTTATAATATATTAGCAGAAAAAACTTTTAATAATTTAAAAATAAAGTTTATAGCAATAATTTTTATAAGTTTAACGTTTTAAAAATAAATGGGTTAATAATTACTATAAAGCTTTTTATAGCTAATAATATATATTTTGCAATTATTATAATGTTTAAGGTAAGCTATAACCTTGCATATTTTCAAATAAATAAAATAAGGTTTTAAATTTTGCATTATATATTTTTTGCCGAAATAATGTTTATTATTATATACTATAGCAAAAAACCTATTAATTTATTTGTTTAATATATATAGTTTATATTTATTTAAGCGATTAATATTATAAATAAGTTTTTTTACGATTGCAAAAAAATAATTAAGCCAAAAAAAATTATTAACGTTTTCATTATTATTACAAAGTATTTATAAAATTTTATTATACTTTAGGTTTTTTTTATAATTAATAAAAAATTTAGTTTTAATAACTTTGTTTATAATTATTTTAGTTGTTACTATAAATGCTAATAAGATTTTTTTTTTTTTTTTCGTTTATTATTTAAATGTTATTAAAAATAAAAATCTCATTAAATTGCTTAATTTAATTATTTTTATCTTTTTTATTTTTAATGTTTTTAAAACAACTAAATGCATTAAATACAAAATTAAAACAACTTAAAAATTAATATATTTATAATTTATATTAAAACAAATAAATAAAAGCGTTAATAAATTGCTTATTTACTTTATTTATAAAAGCTATATTTAAATTTGTTTAGTTTAAAATACCTTTAGTAATTAAATAATTAATAAATATAATTACTAGGTTATATAATGCTTTTACTGTAGTTTAAAGCCTTTTATATGCTTAAACCACATAAATAACCTTTAGTTTTAATAAGCTATAATAAGTTTTTGCTTAAAAAAAACAACAATTAAAAAACATAACAAAAAATATTTTAATGTTTAAAATTATTTTATTAAGCTTTTATTTGTAGCTATTACATAAATAAAAAAACATTATTTTAAAACCTTTTTTTAAAAATTTATTTATTTATATAAATAAAGTTTTATATAAATCATAATAAAAAATAATGCTATAATTACAAATAAAATTTTAAACAACCTTAAATAAACTTAACTTTTTTTTTATAAGTATAAACTAAGTATTTTATATATAAGCTTAATATTTGCTAAAATTATTGTTAATAATATGTTTTGCTTTTTTTTTTTTATTAAAAAAAGTAATCTTTTTTTATTGCAAAGGATTTGCACACTACGTATAATATAGTAAAAAAATGCAAAAGAATTTACTATTATTAAGGTATTATTTAAATGCACTTAGCTAATTAAGAAATTTCAAGTTTTAAAAAGCAGCAAGCTTTTTTTTAGTAGTAAATATATTAAAAGCGTTTACTTAAAATCCAAGTAGTTATATAAAAAAGTAACTTAAAAAAAAGCTTTTATTACAAAACAAAGTAAAAATAATGCAAAAATAAACAATGTATTTTTTTTTAATATTAAAAAAAATAATAATATTATTAATAAAAGCTTTGCAAAACTTTTTATAAAGCTTGGTTTTTTTGTTTATAAAACGTTAAGCATAAGTAAATAAATTATAAAATTTTATTAATGTTATTATAAATCTTTTAAAACTTTATAAATTTATAACAATAAAGCAGTTTTAAAAGTTTTTATAAACTTTTAATTAAAAAAAATTTTTTATAGCATTAATATAAATAATATAAGCTTTTTTTTAAATTACGCTAATTATTTTTAATTAAAAAAGTAGCAAGTAATTATTTAAAATTGCTACTTTGTTTAATATATAAAAATTAAAAACAAAGCAAATTTTAAATATTTTTTTAACCTATTTTTTTACTACAAAAATTAAGTATATAAATAATATTAATTTATTAACCTATTTTATTTTGCTTTATTTATATAGCTTGTTATATATAGCGTTTAACGCTTTTTTGTTTTAATAACTAAAAAAATAAGCATAATTGTTAAGCTTATATTTTTGTTAATTATTTATTAAAAATATTTTCATTTGTTTATTTTTTAAAATGTTAATAATGCTTTAATTTTTTCAAACTTTAGGTATATTATTTATAACTTAGGTAATTTTATTGAAAATTTTACCTTTTTTAGTATAAACAGATTAGCTGCTTGGTAAAATAATTTTGTTTAATTTAACAGGTTTTTTAATTTTAAACGTATTGTGTACTTTAGGTATTTTTAGCTTATTGTTTTTTAATTTTTTTAATTTAAAAAGGTTAAAACTTTTTGTTTTAATACTTTAGTAAACTATGTTAATAAACAAGGTGCTTTTAAATACATTGCTATTTTTTTTTAATTAATTTATTATATTTTTAATTGTTAACTTATAAAATATATTAAAGTTATTTAATATGTTAATAATATTAGCAATATTATTTATAAAGGTTTTGTTTGCTTTTTTAGTAATTATTGCTTTAATTATAAAGGTTATAATAACATTTTAATTAATAATAAACAAACAAAATATTTTAAAATTATTAAGTATATAAATGCTTTATATAGTAGTATTAAGTGTAAAATTTTATATTTTAACTATTGCGCTTTTAGCAACATTTAAAACTAAAAGTGTTTTAGCTATTATTATTGCTTTTAGGCATGATTTTTATAACGCAGCTTTAATATATTTATTGTTTTTTTATTTTTAAATTTTATTAACGTATATATTTTTAGGTATAGTTTTTACGTTTGGTGATAAGTTAAACATTATTATTTAATAAAGTGTTGTAAATTTAACGATAATAGCAATGCTATTTTTTTAATTAGGTTTAAAGTTAAAATTACGGTTAAATAATAATAACTTATAAAAATAAAGCGTTATTATAGTTTTATTAGGCTTAAAGGTAATATTATGTTATAATGTTACTTTATAAGTGTATAAATATATATAGAAATAAACATTAAATTTTTATTGAAATTTTTTTGCGTTAGCAAAAATAATTTAATAGCTTTTAAAGTTAATAGCGGCTTTATAAAAGTTAAAAAAACTAGTTTTAAAAAATAATAGTATATTATAATTACTTTTATATATTTAAGCTAATTTAATTGTTTTTATTAAAATAAAATTTTTATATTTGTTAAAACTTAAGTAATATAATTTTAATGTAACGTAGTTGATAAGCGAGCGGGCCACCTAAGCGAACGGGCCACTTAAATATGCTAATGCAACCGTTTAACTTTTATCTTGTATTACACAACCATCATTTAAATAAATAGCTTCAAACGAGAGAATATTACTTTTAGCGATTAAAGCTATTAAAAAAAACCTAAAATTAAGCGTACGAGCTGCTTCTTAAATCTATAATGTAAGCCGTATTACCTTACAGCAGCGACTAAATGGCCGATTATTACGATGTGATAAAATGCCAAATTTGCAAAAGCTTACAAACTTAAAAGAATTAACGATAGTTTAATATATTTTTGATTTAGATTTTTGTGCATTTTTCCTTAGGCTGGTTAATATAAAAGGTATAGCTAATTAACTGTTTTACGATTGCGACGCGTTACTTGTTAGTAAGCGATAGGCTTTCAACTTTGTAAAGCGACAGCCAAACCTCCGGATGCGTTTTAATTGCAAATACAATTACCAAAGGGCTTAATGCAAAGATCACAACGCGTTAAACGCGTGGTTTCAGCTTGTACAAAACATTATCGCTAAATATAATATTAATAAGGCAAATATCTACAACTTTAACGAAACGGGCTTTATAATAGGCGTTATCTTAATAGCAATAGTAGTTACAAATGCTAAAAGGCGTGAAAAACCAAAGATAGCCCAGCAGAGTAATCGGGAATAAGTTATAGTAATCCAGGGCGTTAATTCTCAAAGGTGGGCGATCCCGCTGTTTATTATCGTTGCTAGTAAATATCACCTATTTTCCTGGTATAAAAACAGCTAATTACTAAAGGACTGGCGTATTGCTATTAGCAATAATAAATAAACAACAAATAAACGGGGTTTTAAATGGATTTAGCACTTCGATAAACATATTAAAAGCTGTTTAATCGGAGTTTATTGTCTTTTTATCCTTAACGGCCACAAAAGCCATCATTTAACTAAATTTAAGCTTTATTGCAAAAATAATAATATTATTACCTTGTATATGCCTCCTCATTTATTTTACCTTTTTTAGCCTCTTAATATTAATTGTTTTAGTTTATTAAAGCAAGCGTACGGCCGGCAAATCAAAGATATAATGCGCAAGCATATTACCCATATTATTAAGGCCAACTTTTTTTCTGCCTTTTATGCTGCTTTTTTAAAAGTTTTTACACTTGAAAATATTCAGAGCGGCTTCCGAGGTATTGGTTTTATGCCTTTTAGTCTAGATTTTGTACTTTTAAAATTAGATATAAAACTATAAACCTTAACACCTCTTAAATTAATTTTTAAGCTACCTATGCTATAGGTTTTCAAAACACTTAATAACCCAATTAAAGCTATATCGCAAATTAAATATATTAAAAGTTAAATTGCCTGTTATTAAAGCAGTTCCTTAACGTTAATTTATCAATCAATCAACTAATTAATAAAAGGAGCAAAAAAGTTAATACATTAGGTCGCATTGCTTCGAGCAAAGGTCTAAAACCTTTGTGAGGCAAATCAAACCTTAAGTAAACGCCGCAGGGCCAAAAAAATATGTATCCGTTAAGAAAGGTCACTTACTTTATAAAAAGAACAAGATCTCACGGCTTAAAAAAAAGTACAAAGACTAACACAAGAAGAAATAAATGAGGATTATATTATTGTTAAAAAGGCTCAAGCAAAGCAACAGCGCTGTAAACGATGTGGTAATACCGGTCATAATACGCGCACCTGTGAAATCAACGTAAATACACCTAAAAAAGATAATCTTAAATAAATAAAGTCGATTTAAAGCGTTATGGTTAATTTATTAAATTATTAGTTCCTTTGGTTAATTAAAATAGCCCGTTCGCTTGGGTGGCCCGCTCGCTTATCAACTACGTTAATGTATTTTATATATTAAATGTATTTTTTGCTAATTGTTACGAACCAACAGAAGGACGGCCTGTTGGGAGACCAAGGTGACCAAACAACCCAATAAGAGGTACTAGGCTAAACCAGGAGACAAGCCACAGCCTAGGAGAGGTTACATAACACGCAGCTCTGTGGAGCAAATAAAGCAAATGCTTTAAGAGATCTGTAAAGCAAATAAAGCAAATGCTCTAAAAGATCTGTAAAGCAGATAAAGCAGGCGCTCTATATAATTTATAAAGCAGGCAGAGCACAAGGGAATAGTAAAGGAAAAAACGGTTTATATAATAACAAGACGTTTTTTTTGTAATTAGTATAGCTTTTACTTTACAATTTAATTTAAGCATATAGCGACTTTTTAAAATAGCTGTATGAAAATAATCTTTTAACAATTACTTAGTTATAACCCAACCGTATAACGTTTGCACCTTAAGCACAATCCAATATGTGGAGCTTCGAGTACCAACGCCTTTACAAACTAACAGTTTGTTATATTTTAAATTGTCAAACTTATTTAATATTTAAAAAATAACTGCGTACAATCACAATATTTTCGCAGCAGCCTAAATTAACACCTGCAATAGTGCAAAGTTTCTTAATGTATTTACAAAACAAAATCAAGCAGTTAAAACAGCAGAATCAACAATTAAAAGCACAGGTTATAAATTTACCAAAACTTAAGCCTTTTAAACCAGTTAAGCCAACTAAGTTTAATGGCAACCAAAAACAATTAAAGGGATTCTTAACCCAAGCAAAGGCTTATTTACAACATTACAACAATAATTTCTCAACAAACGAAAACAAAGTAATAACAGCTGCAGGATTTCTTACTAGCAACACATTAAAGTGGTTTTAATTTATAATAAACAATTACATGAAAAACGAAAATATTAATAATACCAATAAAAAAACCAAGACAGCGTTCGAATCTTATGACAGGTTTGAAACGGCGTTAACCAACATGTACAAAAATCCAAAAGAAAAAAAACAAGCAGAAAAAAAGCTGCTTTTAATGTCTCAAACGGGAGCTGCATACAAGTATGCAGTGAAATTTTAAAAAACAGCAGCTAAAATAACATAGATTAATAATAACGCTTTAATGTTGGCCTTTTATCAAAAGTTAAAAAACAAAGTAAAAAATAAATTATATAAAAATAAACAACCAAGCAATTTTAAAACTTATATTGCTAACGCAATAAAGATTAACAACTGGTTATATAAACAACGTTTATAAAAATAACAACAAACCCAACAAATACCCAACTTAAAAAAGAAAAAAACTATAAAATTAACAGCATTAAGTACCTATGCGGGACTTATAAAACTTAATACAACAAAAAAAAGGCGAGACCTAAGCAAAGTTAAGTGTTACAATTGCAATCAAAAGAAATACTACGCCTAGGCTTGCAATAAGCCCAAGAAAAAACAACAATTTGAAAAAGCAAAACAGGCTTTATCCATAACAATTGCCATGCTAAAAATCAGCGACTAATAAAGTTAACTATAGCAACAATATATAAAAAAAGTGCTACATTGCAACATGTATAAAAAAAAAGAACAAGTGTGTTTAAAACACCTTACCACAAAACAATTAAAAAAAGCAAAACAAAACGGATATACTTACAACTTTATTAATTGTTAAAAATATAACATAAGCATTAATAATAAAACCAAGCAAAACATAGCTACTTAAGAAATTTTTACTTAAACTAACAATAATAAAAATAATTAAAAAGATATTAAACTAAAAAGAAATTTTACATGGGATAAGGTTAAAACCTTAATATACAAATATTAAAGATGGCTTAAAGGAAAATTTTGTCCAAAAGGACATACGTGCAGCTATACCAAGTGCAACTACTAATTTAAATAGAAATAATTAAAAAACTTTATAGCAAAATCTATTTAACGAGAAAAATGCTCCGGCAAAACATTAAACGTATAAAAATCTTAAATAAAAAAAGCTAAAACAGCAATAGTGTTACGAACCAACAGACGGACGGCCTGTTGGTAGACCAAGGTGACCTAACGACCCAATGAGGGGTACGTGGCTGGACCAGGAGACATGCTAC